>MJUT01045470.1:11508-24947 GCA_002080005.1 Gigantidas platifrons | reverse complement strand
TAGTGTATATGACGTATTAAATTAT
This sequence comes from Gigantidas platifrons, assembly GCA_002080005.1. Taxonomy (NCBI): domain Eukaryota; kingdom Metazoa; phylum Mollusca; class Bivalvia; order Mytilida; family Modiolidae; genus Gigantidas; species Gigantidas platifrons. The sequence continues at coordinate 24,922 of MJUT01045470.1, read as the reverse complement.
CAGGTTTTATGATTGGCATTGTCATATTGCCATTTGTAGATATAATGTATCACGGGAAAAGTCAACTGGTAACTAGTTATACCCTACAACTTGATGTCAACAATTTTATTTCCTTTAAATTTCGGCTTTGTCAAATTGTAGACATGCATATGACAAAACCGGACCGAATGTTCGTACAATGTACATAAGCGTTGTATTTTTCACTGTAGCAAGTCTACTTTTTCATAGCATTATGTGATGACTTCAAACTCATTATTATCATTTGTCATTGTTTATTTCCATCATTTTATCCATATCTGAATCATCGATATATAAGTTAAAGCAAACACAAATAATCGACTGATAACGACATCTTCTGGTTTATTGATACAATAATACTATATGATATTAATACTCATGTTTTGTCGTCACTGCTGATATATCCAAAGCCTGACGACGAAATATTTTGATCGAAGCGCTTTGGAGAGAGAGTTATTTTTTGGTGTTTCTCATCAACTTTGGCACATCTAAGCAATATATATGTTCCAGACCATACGCGTATTTGGACCGTACGCGTACGGTCCGGACCGTATGAGTATACTCGTACGGTCCGACCATACGCGCTGGACCGTACGGGTATTTAGACCATATGGGTTTTTTTCAATAGAAGCATATCATAAACTTTTATTGAGTTTTACAAATTACATTTATCATAATTATTATTACTTTAAACAAAACACCATCACCTCATGAAAAGTAAACAGTTTTTGAACTAAAATGCAATTTTAACTGTCTACCTGAATCACATTTTCGCATGCACGCCCAGAGTGACACTTGCTGCTACAAGGAACGCCGGACTTTCTACACTTACATGTTTTGTTCATACATTTTCACTTGCATTTACATCTTTTAGTTGCAAGATAAAAACTTGCTTGTTTTGCAGCAGCATGCAGAGAAATTTCTTCTGTTTCCCAATGCGAAGTTTCAACTTTACGTGTCAAAAGCTCTATATCACCCATATCATAACATGAATTTAACACACCAAATTCATATGATAATTTGTACAAACTTGCATCTTTACCAATAATATCATCAACCCTACACAATAATCGTGGTACATTACCAGATGCCTTATCAACAATAGGTATTCTGACGGTTACAAAACTACTTTTTCAATTTTTGCATTAGACTGTAACATCGTAAGTCTCAGTAGATATTTCCGTCGTTTCAGTTCGTCTTTGTTTTCGGGTCCTTGTACATGTACGTCAGCCATAACGGAAAACACGTTAGTCTGTGATAAACTTAAATCGACCATCGAATCCCTGCGGGCACTGCCAGTCTGAATTTGAGTTAGTCTCGGTTTCTGTCTGTGAGTCGGTCTCAGTTTCTGTCTGTGAGTCGGTTTCAGTTTCTGTCTGTGAGTCAGTCCCATTGTCTGTCCGTAAACCAGTCTGTAAGTCTCCGTTTGTGTCAAACATGTATTCGACCTTTCCTTCGTCAATGAACTTGTCAGTCTCTTTTGAATCTACACAAATACCATCATTAGCTTTTTGACCAAATACCGCTTCAATTTCAAACTATTTTGTTAACTGCGAGTGAGCAGAATTCACTTATTACGAACATGCTAAATTCAGGACATGTACGTTTGTAATAGATTAAATTAGATTTATTTCTAAATTGTACAATTACGATAATTAACTTTTTTAAATATATTTTAGGTTCGAATAACGTTGATCTGTAAAATATTTTAAAATAATCTCTTAAAACTAGGCAGACCGTACGCGTATGGTCCGACCGTACGCGTACGGTCCGACCGTATAGGTATTTTGAAAAAATAATCATACGGTCCGGACCGTACGTGTACGGTCCAAATACGCGTATGGTCTGGAACATATATATATACATTGTACGTCTTAAAATTAAAATAAACAGTGTTCGAATTAGATGATTGAGCTGACAAATTTTTGTTTTTCCCTCGGCGTGATTTGAATTCACACCATTGATGAACTGCAGCAGCAATCGTTTAGCCTTATATCCAGCGCGCTAGACCACTCGGCCACATCCGCTATTTATAAATATAACTTCAATAGTCGAAGTGTTACCTTGTCTCATAGGGAAAATCTAGGGATAGACATAAGGCATGTGCCTAAGCGTGTGTAAATAGTGCATATATACTTAATATTAATATTTGACAGCAATCTAACTCAGCAATTATTAATATATTGTATAGGATGATGAAGAATTCATCATCCAGTCACAGGAAATAAAGTAAATTATACAAACATCTAAGCAGGAGACAATCATATACTATATCTGTCCCACTGGATCTCAAAGTTACTTGAAATACTAGGTTAATACTAAATATATATGTTTATCTGAATTGTTGAAGTCATACTTTACTTTATGGGTACAGTATGTCACTTTGTGACGTCAGAAAATAATATTACGTTCATAATAACTCTTGAATCAATAAATCATGTGAGAATAAGAATCAAGCTAAATATGAATATGAATTGAATCGCAATAAAATCGTCAAAAATAGATAAAAATGACTTCAAGACGAGTTTTTGAGGAAAGTTTTGTTTGATGTGAAATGTATTGGGATGTTTCGTGGAAAAAAACATATTTGTGTCCACATGCTATATATACAACGTCTGAAAAACCAGTCAACGATTAATCTTACGGGGTGTTGGACCTTTACGGTATAACGACGCTATGCAAGTAAAAAAAATATAAACGTCTAAAATGGTTTGTAAAACAACACCAAGTACACAAAACAAAGTGATAAAGAATTAAAGACTTCGTTGAATGACAAAATGTTTTCTTCCCACCGAGGGACTTTATCAATGTCTATTTAAAAAAAATTCGAACCAATCTTCTTTCTTTTGTACGTATATCCTTCCAATCATGGAACACCTGATCCAGTAGAATGAGTTAGTAGTATAAGTGCATAAAAGTTATAATCTTACTTAAAATAATTCGGATCACTTCATAAAATGGTCTATATACGAATAAAATCTAAAACGTCTCTATGTGCACACTTAAAAGTATAAAAGTGCGAACCCCTGCCTCTACCTATTTACATATGTACATAAAAGTCAAACACACTGCCCATATATCCATATAATACACAGTTCTCTCGATTCTGTTTTTTTTTGCAATAACCATGTTCTATGCGCGTGTAACTTGTAGCACATATCAACGGATAGTCTTTGTACACTCTCAAGGTAATTTCGACTTTTGAACAATGTTAGGACAAATGTACCGTCAATAATTAATTTAACAATAGATGCCTTGTCGCTGAAATTGGATGTCCAATCAGTCAGACCAATCAGTGAAATAACTAAACTTTTAATTTTTGGAAAAGTCTCTTTTCTCTGCCTATGTAATGCAAGACATAATAGTAGGAAATGTGTGACATCTTCATTTTCAGTTCTACAGCATTTACATAATGGTGACTCTTTCCCACCGCTAAATTTATGTTTAGTAGTTTCAAATAAATAGGTACCAGTTAACAGCCTTGCTTTTACGGTTCCCTTTTTGACACTAGATACAGTTGACGACTGGCTTGTCCAAATAGGATGAGTAGTTCCGATTTTCAGCGTTGTTTTATCCAAGAAATATAGGGTAGATTTGCCATCCAGTTCTTTTAGTAAAATTCCTGTCCAATAATGTTGTATTGCTAATTTTGTTTTTGATTTCCAAGTCATTTTTGATGGCAGATTTTCTCTTAAATCATTGATAGTTGGTAAATCGTATAAAGACAGAGTGCCTGTGACCTGACAGAAAAAAACTTTGAGGATTGTCCAAATTCATAACTAGTTGTTTGTCTGTTAAGCATTGAATGGTTGAATTGTCGCATCCAAGTATGTTATGTAAGAATGAAAGTTGCCTTCTGTGAATTTCCGCTTCGATCGGCAAGGCACCTAATAGGAAAAATACAGCACAAGTTGCGGCTCTGCTTGGTAGTCCTTGAAAATTTCGTAATGTTTTCATATGAAATTGGTTCAGAATGTCTAACTGTTTTTGCCTTAATGACAAGATTTCTAAGCCATACAAAAGGCGTGGCAAAACATAACATTGGTATATTTTATATGCGGTTTGTGGATTAAGACCATTAGTTCCGTGCAAACCCGTATTCATCATGGAGTACAAAGTTCTTCTGGCGATACTAAGACAGGCCTCTATATTCAAATCATTCTCTTTTAGTTCAGCTCTGATCAGGACAAGATGTGTAGTTTCTTCTGACGGATATATCACGTTATCACCTAACATCCATTTTAGATCATTCCTATTAACATTTTTCGTTTTATTTAATACTACCGCCTTAGTTTTTGTAGGATGGATGGTAACTCTAGATTGTTTAGCATGATTGTTGACTACATTTAAAATGCATTGGAGTTCTTGTTGACAGCTACTCATAAGTGCTATGTCGTCGGCACAGGTTGGACAGCCTACATATGTTGTACCAATTTTGAAGCCTAAGCTGTGTGTTTTTAGGTCGTCTAGCAAGTTGTTGACATATAATTTATATAGGAAGGGTGAAAGAAATCCTCCCTGTCTGAATCCTTGATGAATTTGGAAGCTGTCACTTATATGGCCTTTCCATTTGACATTTGAAACAAGACCTGTATACAAGTTCTTTATTGTTGTCCAAAGTTGATGATTTTGAATATTGTCATAATAGTTGTCTAGCATTATGATGTGATCCATGACATCAAAAGCCTTCTGGCTGTCGATCGTAACCAAAAACAGAGGTTAAGTTGTGAGGCATTTAACTTCTGCTCTTGCTTCGCAAATAAGGAAACCTGCCTTTCGTAAAGCCAAATTGAAGTGTAGACTGAGTGAAATTTTCTGCTAATACTGGCAAAATGGAACATTCAAATAATTTTGATATGACTGGTGTTACGGTAATTCCCCTATAATTATCCATACTCATTGGATTCTTTCCGTTTTTTAGAACAGGTGTAACTATGCCAGTTTTAAAGATTTCTGGAGTTTGTTACTCTTTTATTATGGCATTGAAACAGTTCGTCAAGAATTCTACTACTATACTTGGAGAGTTTTTGAAGTGTTCAGATGTCAAACCTAATTCATCTGCTGCTTTACCAGAGTGTAACATTTGGATTGCACCTTGAATATGTGTGTTGGAAAAGTCCAAAGTATGAGTACTATGCTCATCTTTAAGATCACATATTTGCTGTATTATATTATGACGAATATTACAAAGTTCAAGGAATTCTGAATCATATCTTTTGTCTTTTGGCATAGCAAGATCTTCAAAGAATCGCGCAAAACTATTTGTCTGACCTAAGGCATCATAGTGCTGTTCCCCATCTTCAATAATACATGCCGCTTCCTTGTTTCTGTTATTACCGCTTCGACGTATTAATTTGTGAAACATTTCATTGCTTGTGTTGTCCATTAATTCATTATAGAAATTTGTTCTCTCAGTGTGTTATTCTTTACGGAGCTGCCTTCTCAGGTTTCGTTGAGCCATAATTTTATCTGATGTGAAGTTGTCATTATGTTTGCCATGATTTTTCCAAAGCTGATATTTCTCTTTGCAGACCTTAAGTAGATGTAAAACAGTGGGTGATACTTTGAATTTTGGACCCTTCAGTCTATCATCTTCGAGGGAACTGCAGTTGCAGTGGCTCTTTTGAGACAACTACATAGGAAATTGATGTTTTCTTCAGTTGTTTTATCCTCCAGTTTGTACTTTGCAATCTCATCTGCTATTACAGTGTGAAAGGTTTCGATGCCCAGTTTGTCCCATTGGAGCTTTTATCGGCGGACAGAGTTAGTCTTTGAGATTTGAGATCCAGGATTAAACTTTATACGGGTTTTTGCTGTCACAGGCACATGACTGGAAGTATTGATTGGACATTTTTCATGTATTTTATAGTCATAGATAAAGTTATTTTCTGCATTATAAATAATGTAGTCGATCTGTGATGATGATATTCCTGAATGATGATAAAAAGACGGTTTGTCTGATTGAATATGTTTTAATTTCAGTTCTTGAACAAAGGCTTGTAATAACTTGTCATGTTTATTATATGATATAGGATGTAATAGAGTCTCGTTAAGATCTCCTGCTATAATAATTATATGTGTTGCAGAATAAAGAGACAGATATGAGCTTATGAAGTCCAAGCATTCTGTATATTCTAGATAAGAGTCACCAGAGTTGTTTGTTGGCATGTATACGCAAATGATGCAAATATTTCTTGGTGTTTTTATTTCTATTTCAGTTACTCTGTTATTTCCACCTGATAGTTCCTGTACTGATGGAGATAGTTCCCTTTCCCAAACTACTGCAATGCCCCCTTTTCCTCTTGGTAAATTAAAATTTGAAATTTCCTCAAATGTATCAGAACTTATAATATGCATATCCATATTTGGTAATATTGAAGCCAGTGAATCTTTTTGAAATTCATATTGCCAGTGTTCCTGTATACAGATCACATCTGATGTTGACTCTATGGTATTGAGATATAGATATGGCGTCTTAATTTCAAAAAACAGTTTTTGAGGGTCCATGTGCTGGACAAAAGAACCAGAAATTGCACATATGAAATTACATACATAAAAAAATTGAAATCCTTCATATAAATTAATGAAAGTACAATAACAATAAAATAAATGCACAATAGGGCTTTAAATAAATGTTAAATTAGAAATAAAAATAAAAATGAGACATTACTGGTAAATGTATCAATAAGAACTGTCAAAAATATTTTTGAAAACGGTATGATACCCAAACTCATTCACAATAACGGCCCACCAAAGTGTGGAATATATACTTTGGGCCAATTGAGCAAACTGTATGTTCTAATAGGACTGGAGGAGACCAACGCAAACAGGAGTCAAGAAAGGAACAAAATTAGCATTAATAAGCAAAACTATAAAAACAATTATCTTTACCTCACACTGGGGTGCAAAGGTCTTGGAATACAGGATACCTCAAGATCACAATATATGTATCAAGCTGTTCATCAGTGTTATATCATAGTAACCTGAATATAAAATTAAGTTCATAACTATTGTGCTTAAAACATGCACAATTACACAAAACACCGATTACACATATAATTGTTAATAACTCACCTTCTTAATATTATAATGGTAAAAATAGTATTATGCTCAATATTAAATTCATATTTAATAGTTTCAGATATTATTTCATTTAACCATTGACATTTTATTGGAATTGATATGTTTTATATGTTTACCACATTTAAATTGCATTTCATTTGTTAAAAATGAGTTGATCACATTTTAATAGCATTTCATGTTTTATAAATCAGTCAATCAATCAATCAACTCAATCTCACTGAGAAAGTTATTTTATAGACAATTAGTAAGTTTAGTAAGTTTAAATACCTTAATGAATATTAGTGGTGCCAAATAGAAATATAGTTCAAGCTGTTTCAATTAGTCATCAAAATCCAAAGAATATGTATATCAGTTGGCAATGTCTGCCTTCCAAGATATGAAAAAGTAATAGAATGCCTCAAAGAACAAAAGAATTTCCCACCAAAAATTCAGGTGACTACAATAACCAATGAAAGGATATAACTGGTCAAACTGACCTTAACTATTCAAATATGCAAAGAAAAGATACATATCAGGGTCACCTTTCATGAACTTAGGTCATGAACCTAATTAGAATACAAAGCATAACAGAAAGTTGTAGACCTTATTAATTGTATTACTAAGAGGTTTTAAATATAATAATTAAATGAAAAAGTTATTAAAGTAACTATATGAAAATATTTTTTTTTACAAAAATATATTTTATGAACATAGTAAAGATTAAAATTCCTAAAAATTAAATTATTTACAAAACTGTCAAAATTGACTCTTCCACATACTCCCCCACCTGGAAAATGGCGTCCCGTCATTTCACGTGGAAGTATGTGAAGATTTCAATATTTTCAAAATAGTCCTGTCTACCTCTGACTGTAATCCATCCAGAAGTGTCGATTCTGAAAGGGAAGTGATGCACTGTACTCTCTTTTCCCAATCAGACATAGGTCTCTGAATTAATTTGGACATGTCAAACTCACCAGTCCGATAACGAAGAGGAGCTCTTCGTTCTCTGGTGGAACGACGAATAACTGGACTAGCTGAAGCTCCTTCCTCATCAAGGGGTTCCTCCTGAACTGAGCTTTGGTCTTGCGAAACGCTTCTATCTTCTACAGGATCAACTTCCTCTGAGATACTTGAAGTACAATCAGAAGACTGGGCGTCCCCATTAGTCTCACCTGATTCATGTTCACTATCAGCATCCTGGATAGGCAAGTCCTCAGTGATGGTTGAATCACTGTCTCCTGTTCCTATGCTGACAACATATCCTCCCCAGTCTGACTCCTCTTCAGATTCCTCTACATTGTCAAGCTGGGTTAGTACCAGTTTTTTGTCCTTATCCTTGGCAGGTTTTGCTCTAGGCATATGATTCGGTTTCGGTTTCCTAGAAGCCGGTGTTGGTTTATCACTGATGAAACCAATAGGTAGAAGGAGGTTTCGGTGGAGCGTCCTCGTACGTCCTTCGTTGTTCTCCTTCCTGACCTTGAATACATGGATTCCTTCATTAGGCTGGCTCAAAACTACATATGGGTCATGCTCTCATCTATCCGCCAACTTGTGTTTCCCTTCAAAGCTAACTACTTTCACCAGTACACGGTCTCCTACTTGAACAGTTCACCTACGGACTTTGTTGTCATAGTTGTCATTCTGTTCCCTTGCAGCCTTGTTCGTCGCAGCTATCGCTACCTCATGTGCTTTCGATATTCTATCCTGTAGCTCTGTAATGAACGTGGTGGTAATGTCCTGCTGGTTTTCTCTCAATCCCAATACTGCGTCGATGGGCAACCAAGGGTTTCGCCCGAACATCAACATGAAGGGTGAATGTCCTGTGCTTTCATGTCTAGTAGAGTTGTATGCAAAAACCAGTGGACTGACATAACTCTTCCAGTTCGCTTTCTTGCTGGGATCCAGTGAACCAAGCATATCACAGAGAGTACGGTTGAACCGTTCACACTGTCCATTTCCCATTGGATGGTAACTTGTTTTTCTGGACTTGGACATTCCCATGATGGTACATAGCTGTTTGATGATGGTACTTTCAAAGTTAGCTCCCTGGTCTGAATGTATTCGCTCTCGTATACCGTAGTGCAGGATGAAGCTGTTGTAGAAAGCATCCGCAACTGTTCTACCTATACTGTGTTGTCATGGTAGCACATTGACAACAACACAGACAATCTGTTCTCTAGAGGGATGTCTACCTGTCTGGTATTTCTAGGGTTGTTAGGTCTTGGTGTAAGTATACCTATACTGTGTTGTCATGGTAACACATTGACAACAATACAGACAATCTGTTCTCAAGAGGGATGTCAACCTGTCTGGTATTTCTAGGGTTATTAGGTCTTGGTGTAAGTATACCTATACTGTGTTGTCATGGTAATGCATTGACAACAACACAGACAATCTGTTCTTTAGAGGGATGTCTACCTGTCTGGTATTTCTAAGGTTGTTAGGTCTTGGTGTAAGTATACCTATACTGTGCTGTCATGGTAGCACATTGACAGTAATGCAGACAATCTGTTCTGTTGAGGGATGTCTACCTGTCTGGTATTTCTAGGCTTGTTAGGTCTTGGTGCAAGTAAACCTATGCTGTATTCATTTTCTGTTTTGTCATGGTAATACATTGACAATAAAATGAAATCAAGCAGTCATTTATTTGTGTGTTATTGGTATCGATTTTGCCTACGATATTTTCATTGGATTTTAGGAACTGTTCTGACAGTGGGGTATTTTTTGTGTTTGTCATTTTATTTAACATATACATATTTATTAATAATTAAACATACTATTTGTTTGTAAGGAACCATGTGGTAAAGTTTGTCAGTGACTTGCGACAGGTCGGTGGTTTTCTCTGTGTATTCCTGTTTCCTCCAGCAATAAAACTGACTGCCACAATTTAGCTTAAATATTGTTGAAAGTGGCATTGAACAGCATAACCCAACTAAACCAACAAACATAATTATCTAATACTCACTATAGCTTGTAATAAAAAATTTACGAATATAATATTAACCATGTTATTATCTCAAACAAACGATGGCTTCCATGAACTATTTCATACTTAATGCTGTCTAAATTTGTTATTTTTCAGAGTTATACTATCTTTACTTTTGTTTGTGAAAACAAATACCAGTGTAATGAGATACATTCGTATTTATTAGTAGTTCCTGTAAGTATATATATGTTTATGGCCTCGCCGTTATGTGTCTAGGCGCGTTAATAAAAACTTAGATATCAAATATAGTGTGTAAGACTCGTTTCTGGAATAACATTCATCAGGTACGCTCAAAATAAATAGATTGGAAAGCCAAATGATTTAAAGTTTTGGAAGCAATAAAACCAAAGAGCCTAAACAGGATAGGCACAACCGGCTAATATCACCTATGTCTGAGGGAGGAGAACCTTAATTATCCCCTCGTCAACGAAGTTGCGAAGGGATATAATAACGTTACTGTCCGTTCTTCCGTCCTTCCTTCCGTAACATAATTGTGAACACTCTTGAATCAACATCCTTCAATGGATTTTGACCAAATTTGGTACATACTTAGTCCTTAAGAGAATCAGGAACCCTGTTAATTTTCAAGGTCATAGGTTAAAGGTCAAGGTCACTGGGTCAAATTTTTAGGCGAGGGGATATGCCACGCTTTCTGTTGCCCTTGTTAACTTTTAGTTTTACCTATAATCGTACATCTGTCCCACGTGTGAGTGGGTGAGTGATTGTTGTGCAGTCCCAACTTAGCACTTTTTCACCAATATCATGGTGAGGACAAGTTAATTTTCAATGAGATGATGATGAGATTCACTTTGTACTAGATCACCATGCTTAGATCCTCCCATGTTTGATTTCTGCTAAATAACTGAAGTTCCCCTTAAGTAAATCATTTGAAATAACTACATCATAAAAGGAAGGCTAAGTTTGATTTTAGACTTTACAACTTTTTTTTCCCGTTGTGGAAATTATACCCCTGTTTACCTTAGCTGGAACTCTGAGCATCCATGTCCAATGGACACAATCTTCCATTTTTTGCTATCAAGATATTAAATAAACTTTAGAGAAAACCAACCAAAGAGGTAATCAAGAATGGACAATTCAGGGACACTAGCAACATTGGGTACATAAGACACAGGACAAAAAAATGAGGGGACAATTAACGAGGGGACAATTAAGAATGGAATATTCAGGGACACTGGCAACATTGGGTACACAAGACACAAAACAGAAGACAGAAAACCAAAAAGATGAATAACATGTAGACCCCACCAAAAACAAGGGGAATAATATCAATTCCAGCCATCCACAAAAACAAACTTATCTGTGATTGAGATATAGTTCGTTGACTCTATTTCTTGTTAAGATTTCACTTAACTAGGCTAAGAAAGAATAGTTGTGATAATGCTGGTCCTCCATTCGAAGAACTGATCACTTTCAAGCTTTTACAGTGAGAAGTAAAAAAATGGCCATGTATCTGTCATGTTCAAAATATACTAACCAGGAAACAGTTTGGGGGCAGTTGTGTGTGTTCGGGATCGTATGGTAGTTGGACTTATATCTAGCTACCAGTGCAATTTGTGCTTATCACCACTAAAGTTGTGAGTTAGAATCCCGTTCATAGGGAGGTGTACTATATGCAAAATTATGTGATACAGTTTGTAAATGACCTGCGACAGTTCGCTGGTTTCCTCCACCAATAAAATTTACTTCCGCGCTTCATGTTGAAAATGTGCTTTGATCAACGCCTTCATACCCCAATGAAACTTCAAAAGAATGCATTCAATTCTTATAGTTATATTTAAATCACACCAACATTTTATATTATTGCATTTTTCGTTGTGAATTTTATTTGTGTTAGATTATATGCTGTTGGAAATTACTACGCCATTGATTGTTTACATCTGACGTCGTCATGGAGGCACGTTCAAGTTCGGGTTTGAGTTTCATTGGGATGTGACGCATCTCTTTTATAATCATGTGACCACTTCATGACCAATCATAATGTAACATTTCAATGAAAAACGCAAGTAATATAATTATACTGAAATATTGTTGAAAGTGGCACTTAACACCATAACTCTAACCCCATCAAAATGCTTGAAGGTACCTAAACATATAAACAGTCTTATTGGAGTATGTGTTCCTCTTTGATCTATAAATTCATATTCTTCTGCCTGTTTTTTAAGTCTGACTTTCTTCATTGTATTTTCAGATTGTTTCATTTATATTGATGCACAACGTTCCTGGATGGCTGAGAACAAAATATAGTTCATTTTTTGCTTGGGTTGGTAAAATCTCATTAGAAGTAAGTACAGGGGAGATAATACGAATTGTCTCCCTTCATTAGTATTTCCTGTTAACTTTTCCATTTACGGCAATAGTTTTCTCTGATATCTTTAATATGATTTTTTTTATTATTTCAAATGTTTGCCATATGTCAGGGAACATTATCCGGTCAAACAATTCTTAGGGAAAAAAGTATATCTTCCCATAACTTTCCGACCTGATGATTGATGTTGTCACCAACAACTCATACAAATCCAACATAAAAATAGCCCATTTTATTTACACCTTTTAAAACAAATTCTCTTGTTTTTCACATATTGAGTTTAAGCAATTTTTTTAAGGACAATAATGTATAAGGCCTTCAGGTAAAGTATCAACATTATGTACCAACCAATCACAAATATTAATTATGAATGTCATGTTATGGTCATGACATCGCAACAGATATGAAAATGCATTAGTACATTAACGTCATCAGAAGACAGTATAGGGGAGATAACTTGAATTGTCTCTCTTTATCAAACTTTCTATATAATAGCATAGAGACATTATCTTAAACCTAGTTAAAAGTTATGGTTTTGTGTCATGTCAGTGGTTTCTCCGTATTTTATCACCAATAAAACTGACCACTACAATATAACTGAAATACAGTGACAACAATACAGACAATCTGTTCTCTAGAGGGATGTCTACCTGTGGTATTTCTAGGGTTGTTAGGTCTCAGTGTAAATATGCTTATACTGCGTTGTCATGGTAACACATTGCCAACAACACAGACAATCTGTTCTCTAGAGGGATGTCTACCTGTCTGGTATTTCTAGGGTTGTTAGGTCTTGGTGTAAGTATACCTATACTATGTTGTCATGGTAGCACATTGACAACAACACAGACAATCTGTTCTCTAGAGGGATGTCTACCTGTGGTATTTCTAGGGTTGTTAGGTCTCAGTGTAAATATGCTTATACTGCGTTGTCATGGTAACACATTGCCAACAACACAGACAATCTGTTCTCTAGAGGGATGTCTACCTGTCTGGTATTTCTAGGGTTGTTAGGTCTTGGTGTA
>MJUT01045462.1:0-20609 GCA_002080005.1 Gigantidas platifrons | reverse complement strand
TTGTACTTTCATTAATTTATATGTAGGATTTCAATTCTTTTATGTATGTAATTTCATATGTGCAATTTCTGGTTCTTTTGTTCCGTACATGGACCGTCAAAAACTTTTTTTGATATTAAGACGCCATATTGGTTCTAAGTATTATTTAAATAGACATTGATAAAGTCCCTCGGTGGGACGAAAATTTTGTCATTCAACGAAGTGTTTAATTCTTTATCACTTTGTTTTGTGTACTTGGTGTTGTTTTACAAACCATTTTAAACGTTTATATATATATATATATATATATATAATACCAGTTGTATCAAAGAGAACCAATGGCCTGAACCATGATACACACAAAAGATAGTATACAAGGATATCTTCAGTCATAACAGTGAAAAAATAGCCAACTTGGCCTGAACCATGCCACAAGCAAAATATAGTATACAAGGCTATCGTAAGTCATATTAGTGAAACAATAGTCAACTTTGAATTAGACAGTAATTGCCAGTACCATTTTTCTTTATCTGTACACAATTGAATTGTTTAACATAGTGCTGATATCTTCTGAAAAGTTTTTGGAAAGTTTAATTATCCTATACATATTTTTTTCACAGTGACACCATGTAGTAGAGCCCCCTGCCAGAATGACGGTCGATGTGTTCTTGTTGATGGAGATTACATATGTGTTTGTCCTCCTGGATTTAATGGTCCAGAATGTCAAGGTAACTAAAACTCAATTTGTTGATAGAAACCAAGTCTGTGTCTGTCCTGGAGTTAATGGTCCAGACTGTCAAGGTAACTAAAACCCAATGTAGTTGATGGAAACCACGTATGTGTTTGTCCTGGATTTAATGGTCCAGAATGTCAAGGTAACTAAGACCCAATGTATTTGATGGAAACCACGTTTGTGTTTGTCCTCCTGGATTTAATGGTCCAGAATTGTCAAGGTAACTAAAACCCAATGTAGTTGTTTTATGATGGAATATTAATTTTGGTAATGCCAGTTTTACGGGAAATCACTATATTTTTTAACATGCTAATACCCCTTTGGTATCTTCAAACTACTTATTCTGTTTATACTACAAATCAAATTCATTGAGTGGTCGATATGATTCGTTATTAGAATATGTAGGTACCTGTATTAAGAGGTCACCTTTGGGACAAAGAAAAGGCGACCTTAGAAGACAGGTGACCTCTTAAAAGAGGCTCACTTTATGTGCAATGTTGTATATAAGGGTAATAACAAAATTACCGAACACAGAGCAATCCTCCAAAGGGAAAGTCAAAACTCATGAATCAATAAACAGACAAGATCAGTCAACAACCGGGAAACTGGGAAACCGCAATGGCCCTGACTTGGTACAGGCATTTCTAAAGAAATGGTATGACAGGACAAGAAAATGGTTACCTTTAAATACAGGTGACTGCTTAATAGAGGTGACTGCATGGACAGGTTGGACTATATAATCAACTGTTGTAAACGGTAAGTTTTAAGATACCAAAGAGGTAATCAGAAGTCATAAATCGGAGAATGACACACAATACAATGACCATTATAAAAAAATAGAAACAGAACGAACAATGATATACAAAACACTGCACAGTCAGTAATATATTTCCATTCATTCAAAATCGTCAATAAATACAATAGCACAAAATGACAATCACATGTTAAAGGACTAATGACACAAAAATAAAATTCTCGATTTTGTTTGATTTGGTCATTAAATAAACTATAAAGATTGTCTTAATTGAAAATAACGCCCTAGGACGCCCATTTTATTGATTATTACCTTTTGATATCTCCGCGATCTGTAACCTCTACATTTTAATGAGCTGAGTGGTCACGTGATTACGTGACGTCACATGCGCCAAAGGATGGCTTCCATGATAAAGGATCAGTTGAGCGATCGAAGGTGAGACAGTAAACAGTCGATAAATATCATGGACAGTGATGACAGTAATATCTCCGATCATGTTGGTGATTTAGACATCCAGCCGTAGCAGTTCGAGCCATTATATAATATACCCCCGTACCCAATTCGTCACTTGAATTTTCAAAAAAAAAAAAATAAATAAAAAAAATCGTAGAAAAATTTTGTAACAATCCATTCTTCTTTTCCATTTGCTGATTAAAGCTAATTAGGCCTAGTCACTACAATGACAATTTTATTATATTTTACAAGCCAATCAACGGATTATAGAATTTGTGTTTTGATTGCATAATCTTTGATCTCACGGACACCTGGTTTGATTTACCTGGTAATGATAATGATTCCGACAAAGAATTCAATCAACGATAATGATTTTTTTTATAGTTATCAATATGGCATGTACTCAAAATGCCACAGTATGTATTTTAAATTGACATATTTTTGTAATCGTTATTTTGAGAAAGTCGCCGTAAAAATATATATTGATTGTAATTGTCATTCATTGTACAATAATCGTCACAATGTCCGCCACAACGAACTATTTTTGCCACGTTTCATTTATGGAAATATCGACATCATGTTTACTGAAATATTATCCATTACTTAGTATTTTGAAAGTGGTTTTCTCGAAAAGTTAGAAACTTAAAAAATAAAAATGGCGATATCAACAGGAGTTCGCAATCCACGGAAGCTACTTTTAACCAAACAAACTTTTGATGTATTTATTCTCATTTCTGTGAAATGAAATCTTAGTTCTCATATACGCCAAGGTCGGCCATGCACTGCACGAGGACGCACAGGTTTTTTTTTATCGATCAGCATCCAGGTAACAATTACGCTCTATTTATAGAACAGACAGACACTGTCTGCAATTAAAAAAATAACTACAGTATTTTTATTTTTATTCCAATTGTTGCATTTTGATTATGAGGTCTGAGAAATAATTATTTATTTTACAACTTGCTTCAGTTTTTAACGTATGTTCTATACATTTGTATATTCATTACCCACACAGAGAAGTTGGACAAATTGTCAGATACACATTTTTTCTGCTGAAGACTACGCAAATACGCAAATACGAGTTATTACAACAGTTGTGGTACTAGACCAAAGCACATTTCAAAAAGGGTGGGGAGGGGGTTATTACAATTTGCGTGGTATTAAACCAAAGCACAGTAATATTTAAAAAAAAAGGGGGGATTACAATTTGTGTGGTATTAGATTAGATCAAAACAGTGCCAATGTTATATTTTATCAGTTGGTTGCTAGTTTGCAGAGTATGTTCACATCCTAGCAGGTTTCCATAGCTTTTCAATCTCCATTACTAACCAATAAATAAGGCAAAGTAACTGATTTTAAAACTAAGCTCATTACATTCTTGTTTATTCTTAATTAGAAAAAACAATGTTCCGCAAAAGTGACTAACGGTCTCAAAATCCTGGCTAAATCCCTGATAATGATGAAAGTCAACAGGAAAGAGAACATTCAACATCAGAAGACTCCGATATCGATGAAAGTTTCCAAGCTCATGACAGACTGATAAATACCGACTGGTGAGGTTTTGTTTATTTGTTGACAATAATCGAAAAGAAAACACGCGATTGAACGAAAAACTGAAATAATATAAGTCAACAGGTTGTTCTGACGATGATATCGTACCCCCCCCCCCGAAATTTACGAAAGTTTTATAGATGAAAGGTGACAGTCCTACGTAGTGCCTCATATATCCCCCTTTTTATGATTCTACTTCTACATCTAGTAGGCCAAGAAATATTTATCAAGTGATTTATTTTATTTTAATCATGCTTTAATACTGCTCTCATTTCTTTTACAATTCACAATTCCCTTATAGTGGAAAATATTAATTTATTTGTTATGATTTATTTAAAATGTCTCAAATGGAGTCAACTGAGCTATAATTATAAAGGTGACAGGTGTGATGTTTTTCAAAGAATTATCTCATATTTTAGCCTTGGGCAGTAATCAAACAAGTGACATGTTTGTAGATCACTGCTTTAATTTTCTAATTACGGGCACAATCATAAATATTTGGTTACACTTTTGAATTTTTGTCTTTTACAGAGAAAAAACAAATAAATAAATGACAATTGAACTTACAAATACTTCTCAATTAATTC
Organism: Gigantidas platifrons; assembly: GCA_002080005.1. Lineage (NCBI taxonomy): Eukaryota > Metazoa > Mollusca > Bivalvia > Mytilida > Modiolidae > Gigantidas > Gigantidas platifrons. The sequence continues at coordinate 16,552 of MJUT01045462.1, read as the reverse complement.
CATTCAGGACACCATTTGAAACTTCTTGTTATTTCACCCACGTGGATGTTTGTTTTGGTTTGCTAATCACGGCTTTTTGTTATGGAAATTTCGTATCGATATCAATCAGCTGATTTAGAAATGGATGACTGGCGCATGTGACGTCACGAGTGGTTCAACCTCGTTATCGCACTCAGAATCTGCATAATTTCTAGGTCAGCAGAAAGGGCGATAAAAGGGGTGTTTATCCCTTTGTACGTATCGTTAATCACATGAAAGTGAAAAAGAAATTATTTTTACAGCATTTTGGAAGTATTTCACTAAGTTTTGTGAAAAATTTAAAAATCGTGTCATTTGTCCTTTAAGAAGGAAGAATATAGTGGTTTTCTGTAAAGTTGATTGTGGCTAACATGCGTCTCAAAACACATGGCTTTATCATGTTAATGTTTTCTAGATAGTGAGTACCTCACAACGGCACTTTTATCAAGACATAAACCATATTTAATCATCACCTCAGATGAGTTGTATTTTCGGAGATTTGAAGCAAGAATACGATTCGTTCATTGTAATTATTCACCAAATTTACCCTGATAACTCGCATACTCTGTTAATTCGAGCTAAAATAATATGTCAGATTTAACCTGGACACAATGTGTATAATATATTCTGCACCATAAAGCAACAGTTTTGACCTTTATGTTACAATATTTTTAATCTTCATAAGTTTGACTTTTAACTTCAACTCGTAAAACAATGTACTTATAAATGACTGAATAAGATATTGCAACAGCAAATTATAAGTTTTATCTAACATTATGTACGTTTTCCTTTGAAATTAACCAAAGTAACCTGTCTGATACAATGTGTTTGATACAAGATGTTGCATCACCACACTGTGGTGATAAAAGAATGGCGCGACGTTGCACGAGACGTTCTCTGCCGAACTCCTTTGTCATGACGTCATTTCATTGGAATCCGGCGAAAAACACACCAATGTAGGCAACGTAAAGACATAGTATCAATATTACCGGCAACTGTCAGGTCAACATTTCTTTTTTAAAAGCGTTGTCGGATTGTACAGTGACAATGAAAGTGATTGAACAGTAATTCGACATTGGTGAAAGAACGTCAACAAATAACGTGATGTCATTCACAAAAAGTAGTCTTTCTGCGAGTATTGTAAAAAAGGGTTGTAAATATTAATTCGATCCTTGTTATTTGTTTAAAATTTGTTTTTATTGAAATGTTAGATAAACTTATTACATGAATAGTGTGTTGGTACAAGATTATGTATCAGGTCTTGCCTGTTGCGTGAACTAATCGCATCACAACTCGTCGCTATCGCGACTCGTAGTGATACTGGTTCACACAACAGGCTCGACCTGATACATAGTCTTGTACTACCACACTATATATGTAATGGGTATTTATTTTAGACATTTTTATTCACTGTTGTGGATTGTTAATACATATTTGACCTTTCACCTTTAGTGACTAATTAAATCAGGAAATTTATTATTGGTGAAAATGTATTTCAGTGACGCCATGTACCATCTCACCGTGCCTATTTAGCGGCACCTGTTCAATTTCCGGAAGTAGTTATGATTGTTCCTGTCAAGATGGCTTTAGGGGGACAAATTGTGAAGGTTTGTAGAAACATTTAATAGTAGAGACATTGCAAAAAGCAATGATAATCTTCAACTCGTTAATGGCGGTCAATATTTGGTAGAAGTAGAAGTGATGACATCATTACATCTGGAACAATTTATCAAATTATTATCATGCGTGTTCGATGCGATTCAACTGCTGAAATGTAATCAAAGCACATTACAGTGTTGTGTGAACTACAAATTCCAACGAATCGTAATAAAAAGCATACTTTTTTTTTTCGTTTTGAACTGTTTTTTGCGTGTGGAAGTAATACGTTTTCCGAAACGCTTCCTTAAAAAGGTTTAGCTTTAACGTCTGAACATAGATTTCTTTATGGAACGGTTCTAAATAAAATGGCTTCCAAAATGAACCCAGCATTTATCAATACGCATAAAACGCTCCGATTCATGGAGAGGAACTATGCTTTTTAACGTTATGTAACAGCGCTATACTGAAATATTTATCTGTTATCAACTATTATCTATTTTCAGAAACGCCATGTTCAGATTCACCATGTGTGAATGGCGGTTCATGTTTTATATCTGACAGTAGTTATAACTGTTCCTGTTTGTTAGGATTTACAGGTTCACGATGTGAAGGTACGACTACTTTGTAGAGCAATATGTCATATTTTACTATCCGATAACTAATCCAGATAATCACCCTTTTCTATGACTTTTGTGCGAGATTGTGTATTTTTCAATAATGATAATAATAAAAACAATAATAATAATAATAATAATAATATGGTATGCACACTATCCAAAATGTACAGATTTTTCGGTGTTCATTTTTTGTCAACTACTTGCTGGATGCTTCATTTCCTTAGAGAGTTGGGCCCATAGAACTAGTTTAGACGTTAGAGAATACCGAAAGGGCAATGCATGATGGACAATCCAGAGAGACTGGCAACATTGGGTGCACAATACACAAGGTGAAGACAAAACAAAAACACAACACAATATGTGTTAGACACCGCTATACGCAAACAAAAAAATTAAAGTAAATATAACATGTCCCTCTCACAAACAACTGGAGGTAAAGACGAACCGAACAACGTTTTCATGCCACTGTTTTTATGTGTCTGTACCAAGCTAGGAAATATATAATAATTTCAGCGGTGTCGATTTTCGTCTTTTTCTGCAATTTTTAAACAATTGTGCTGACAGTGTATTATTTTTTATTTTTCGATTGGATTTTAAAATTGTGCTGACAGTGCAGTATTTTTTTTGTTTTTCGATTGGATTTTGAAATTGTTCTGACAGTAGTATTTTTTTTTTGATTGGATTTTAAGATTGTTCTGACGGTGTAGTATTTTTTTTTTGATTGGATTTTAAAATTGTTCTGACAGTGTAGTATTTTTTTTTCGATTGGATTTTAAAATTGTGCTGACAGTGTAGTATTTTTTTTTTGATTGGATTTTAAAATTGTGCTGACAGTGTAGTATTTTTTTTTCGATTGGATTTTAAAATTGTTCTGACAGTGTAGTATTTTTTGTCTTTCGATTGGATTTTAAAATGGTTCTGACAGTGTAGTATTTTTTTGTTTTTCGATTGGATTTTGAAATTGTTCTGACAGTGTACTATTTTTTGTTTTTCGATTGGATTTTAACATTGCGCTGACAGTGTAGTATTTTTTTGTCTTTCGATTGGATTTTAAAATTGTGCTGACAGTGTAGTATTTTTTTGTTTTTCGATTGGATTTTAAAATTGATCTGACAGTGTAGTATTTTTTGTTTTTCGATTGGATTTTAAAATTGTTCTGACAGTGTAGTATTTTTTTGTTTTTCGATTGGATTTTAAAATTGTTCTGACAGTGTAGTATTTTTTGTTTTTCGATTGGATTTTAACATTGCGCTGACAGTGTAGTATTTTTTTGTCTTTCGATTGGATTTTAAAAGTGTGCTGACAGTGTAGTATTTTTTTGTTTTTCGATTGGATTTTGAAATTGTGCTGACAGTGTAGTATTTTTTGTTTTTCGATTGGATTTTTAAACTGTGCTGACATTGTAGTATTTTTTGTTTTTCATTTTATTAGATATTATTCCATACATATTTTATACAGTGACACCATGTAGCAGTGCCCCCTGCCAGAATGACGGCCGATGTATTGATGTTGATGGAAATTACGTCTGTGTTTGTTCTCATGGATTTAATGGTCCCGAATGTCAAGGTAACTAAATCCCACATGTAGTTGTTTCATGATGAAGTAACACATTTCTGTTTATGCTACAAATCTAACTCACTATGTTGCCGATATGATTCGTCATTAGAAAGTTTAGGTATGCTCAACTGTTGTAAGCGAAAAGAATTAAGATACTAAAGGGATAGCCAGAATCAGTCAATCAGAGAGAGACAGATAAAACAATGGCCAAAAGAACAATGACCAACATGACAATTACATACAAAATACTACATAGTGAGTACAAAGCTTCCATTCATTTAAATTCTTCAATATATATAATGAAATAAAAGGGTTATCACAGCACATGGATAGAAAAAAATATTGTGGCATTCCGAAAAATCGCTTGTAAACAGCAGGAGTTTCAAAGCACATTTCTTCATTATGCAAATGTTTTCTAAATAGTTGCTGCTACACCACTGTACAACCAGAAAAACGGCGTACTTATTGAAAGGCGTTGTAAGACCTGCAGTAGGTATATGATTGGTTCATTATAATTGCTTACTAAGTTTAACCTCATAACTCGCAGACTTGGTTAATTCGAACTGAAATAATACGTCATACATCAAATTTAACCTGGACACAATGCATCCAATATTTTTATCGAAAAAACATCATGATTTTGTCCTTAATCATACAATATTATTTCCCTATATAATTTTGTCTTTTCTAAAATTATATACTTGTGAATGAACTAAATAATATATTACAACAGCTAACGCAAATTATATGTTTTATTTGTAGTTAGACGTTTTTAATCACTGTCACGGATTGTTAACATATAGTTGACCTTTAACAGGTAGTGATCAATTAAATCACGACATTTAACCTTTGGTAAAAATATATTTCAGTAACACCATGTACCATCTCACCGTGCCTATTTAATGGTACCTGTTCAATTTCCGGAAGTAGTTATGATTGCTCCTGCTTAGATGGCGTTAGAGGAACAAATTGTGAAGGTTTGTGGAAACATTTAATATAAGAGACATAACAAGAAGCCAAGATAATCTTATCTCGTGAAAGGTGATCAATATTTGGTAAAAGTAGAAGTGATGAAATCAATACACCTGAAACACATCATCGAAATCATTAACATACGTGTTCGATATAATTAAACTGCTGAAACGTGTGCGAAGCGCCCTACAGTATTGTGTAAGCTCCAAAATCACAACGAATCTTTGTTTCGTTTTGAACTGTTTTGCGTGTTGAGGTAATACGTTTTTCGAAACGTTTCCTTAAAAATGTTTAGTTTTGACGTTTGAATATATATTTCTTTCTGGAACGGTTCTAAATAAAATGGCTTCCAAAATTCATCCATCATTTATTAATGCGCATAAAACGCTCCGATTCATGGAGAACAACTGTGCTTTGTAACGTTATATAACAATGCTACTGAAATATGTTTTTGTTGTCATCTAATATTTATTTTCAGAAACACCATGTTCAGATTCACCATGTCTTAATGGCGGTTCATGTGTTATATCTGACAGTAGTTATAACTGTTCCTGTTTGTTAGGATTTACAGGTTCACGATGTGAAGGTACGACTAATTAGTTCAACAGTAGGTCATATTTTACTATCTGATAATTAATCCAGATAATCATCTTTTTGTGTGACTTTTGTGTGCGACCTTGTGTGTATTTTGCCAATAATAATAATAAAACAACAACAATAATAATAATAATAATAATAATAATAGTAATAATATATGGCTTGGTATGAACACGATTGAAGACGTACATATTTTACGGTGATCCTTTTTTAGTCAACTACTTGCTGGATGCATCATTTCACCAAGAGCAAAGATTTGGGCACACAGCCCTAGTTTAAACGTGCCACTTGTCTATTTGTAAGTGCCTGTACCATACTTGAAAATAATATAGTCTGCTTGACTTCTATAAATCTTGAGAAAACAATTCTTAAAAATTCAGTTTTCAAATCAACAATTGTTTTTCTAGATCTTTATTAATATATGATAAATACGAACTCTGACAATTAATTTCAAAATTGTTCGCCCATTATTAAGAAAGTTATCCATTAGGTCTCTATGTTAATTATATGTTCTAAAGTGCAAAAATCTGGATGGAGTGAGTACAAATAGTGTAATAGCCAATCCATGAAAACGAAATAATAGACATGAGCTTTCACTGTATATTTCGTTGTACCATGTGACATATTACATTTAAATATCAAAAGGCTACTCATTAACTGACCGTAGGTGATAGTCGTTTGTTATTGATGTACTTTAATATTTAAATGTCCTATGTCACATGATAGAGTACAAATAGTACTCCATCCAGATTTTTACATTTTAGTAAATATATTTAACATAGATACCTAATGGGTAACTGTTTTAATAATGGACCAATAATTTTGCAAACACTTCTGTACAGCTAAAATTCCGGGCAAGGATGATATATAGAAAAATGTCTACCATTCTAATGAACATAAACATACTTCAGTGACTCCGTGTGACAGTTCACCATGTTTGAATGGAGGTCACTGTACAGTAACAGGAAGAAACAACTGTTGTTCTTGTACTGATGGCTTCTCTGGACACCAGTGTCAAGGTACTTTACATTTGATTAGATCCTATTTAATTAAGCTGTTTAAATGATGTTGTATTTACATAAGAGTAATGACAAAATCACCGAACACAGAGCAATCCTCCAAAGGGAAATTCAAAACTCACAAATCAACAAACAGACAAAATCAGTCAACAACCGGGAAACTGGAAAACGCAATGGTCCTGACTTGGTACAGGCATTTCTAAAGAAATGGTGGATTGAATAAGATTATACGGCACCAACCTCTCGCTTCCAGTACGGTTCAAAGGTTCCCGTTACATATCAATTAACAATTACGAGACAGAATTTGCTACCACCATAAAGGTAGACTTCCTTCACAGTGTAAGCGGATCAGTTTACGGTTTAAAGACAGCTATATTAGAACATGGAAACATTATATAAATAACATATATTTTAGAGGGTGATGGAGTATATTGTAACGCCAAGAAATCATTGTCAGCCGAGTCGAAGCAGAGGTTGACAATGTATTTCAAGGGGTTATAATAAATATATGTTATTTACCTTGGTATATTGAATATTCCATGCAAAATTATCTGTTAGCATGCTGATTTATTAAACTATAGTTACATTCTGTAAACTATTAGCGTTTTATTAAAAAATGGATATTAAATATACCGAGACTCAGAAGAGATTGACAGACATATAAGTAGTCACCCGCTTCAGGATTCCCATGCAATAAAATATAATAAATTGAGTTGTCTACAGACAAGATTAAACTTAATCACAGTCATGTATGTGTCTACTTGAACACGTTTAAGCAAAAGTTCAGTGATATAGGGATGGCTAACTATAACAAAAAAAATAAAATACCAAACATAGTTTGCATGACGCGTTTCTGGAATAACCTTTATCAGGTACGCTCAAAGTCAACAGATTGGAAAACCATATAATTTTTATTTTCGGTAGAGAAAGCTAAAATGGATTTATATAATATTTTCTTAAGACTTTTAGAAAATAACAACCTTAAACAACAATCTTATCATAATTCTTGTCTATATATTTAAATATTTACAGTTACACCATGTACTAGTTCCCCGTGTCTTACTAATGGACAGTGTCTGGTATATGACAATAACTACATTTGTGTATGTCCAAAAGGATATTCAGGATCAGAATGTCAAGGTCATCTTTAATTTAATTTTTTTGTTATATTAATGATATGTACAGTATTTGATAATTAAAACAAAAGACAAAAAACAAAAAACAGAAGACGGTACAACTCTCGGTCAACAGACCTTAATGAGATCCGCTTTTTAACACTATAAAGTCGAACATTTTTTTTGTATTAAGCAAAGCTGTTTATTAAAGTTGATAAAAACTAAAGCAGAATATAGAGTTTTGACTTGAGTGTCCATCCTGAAGTCCAGGTCAGGCGTGACAGAGCAGGAATATTATACCCCGTTCACACTTGAAAATTTGCCTTGGGGCGAACCCGGGTTAGTTAATCCAGATTATCAATTTTAATTATTCCATTCCATTCAGCATTTGTCACAATACAACAAAGCGAAAGGAACTATTTTCTTAAAAAGGGACTACTTTTGTATATGTTCTAAGCTCTGATTGGTGAATTATAGGTTTGACAGCGAAATAAAAAAATACAGCACTTCAATTAAAAGTGACGGGGTTAAACTAGTTTAATGGGCCTAAACCTCCTTTATCAGATGTATTACATGAACTTCGTAATCATGGAATGTAAAAAAAACCGAGGTTAAAATGGAATAAATTTGATTTACAAAAACAAACAACCTATATAACTTATTAGATGATATATAGAACAATGTCTGCCATTCTAATGAACACAAATGTACTTCAGCGACTCCATGTGGCAGTTCACCATGTTTGAATGGAGGTCAGTGTACAGTAACAGGAAGTAACTACAGTTGTACTTGTACTGATGGTTTCTCTGGACACCAGTGTCAAGGTACTTTGCATTTTGTTAGATCCTGTTTGATTCCGCAGTTTAAATGATGGTGTAGTTACATATCAAATAACAATTACGAGACAGATTTTGTTCCCACGAGAAAGCCCTCGGGAAAACAACCCTCACAAGATGACAATTATGGATGTCCTACGAAGGCCATAATTGTATATTGTAACGCCAATAAATAATTGTCAACCGAGTCGAAGTAGAGGTTTACAATGTATTTCAAGGTGTTATAATAAATATATGTTGTTTACGTTGGTATATTGAATGTTTCCTTCTGTCATTTTGTCCATGCAAAATTATCTCTTACCATTCTGAGTTTTAAAATTATATTTCGATTCTGTAAACTGTTAGCGTGTCATAATAAAAATGGATACTAAACATACCGAGGCTCACAAGAAATTGACAGACACATAAATGTCCACCCGCTTCAGGATTCCCATGCAACAAAATATAATAAATTGGGTTGTCTATAGACAAGATTAAACTTAATCACAGTTATTTATGCGTGTACTTGAACAGACTTAAATAAAAGTTCATTAATATAGGTATTGCTAACGAATAAAAAAAAAAAAATGAAATATCAAACATAATTTGCATGACGCGTTTCTGGAATAACCTTTATCAGGTACACCCAAAGTCAACAGATTGTAAAAACATGTAATTTTTGCTTTGGGTAAAGAAAGCCAAACTGGATATATGTTATGTTTTCTTAAGACTTTGTTTTTAGCAAATAGCATCCTATTAATGATATGTATATTATTTGACAATTAAAACAAAAGACAAAAATCAGAAGACGGTGCAACACAAACTTCCGGTCAACATACCTTAATGAGATCCGCTTTTTAACACTATGAAGTCGAAAATTTTTTTTGACAGGCTTAATTAAAAGTTCAGTGATATATAGGTATGGCTAACTATTGAAAAAAAGAAATATCGAGCATAGTTTGCATGACGCGTTTCTGGAATAACCTTTATCAGGTACACTCAAAGTCAACAGATTGAAAAAAACATATAATTTTTGTTTTTTGTAAAGAAAGCTACAATAGATATATATTATATTTTCTGAAGACTTTGTTGTTAGCAAATAATATCCTAAAACAAAAATCATAAAATAATTCTTGTCTATATATTTATATATTTACATTTACACCTTGTATTAGTTCCCCGTGTCTTAATAATGGACAGTGTCTGGTATATGACAATAACTACATCTGTATTTGTCCAAAAGGATATTCAGGATCAGAATGTCAAGGTCATCTTTATTTTTATTCTTTTTGTTATTTTAATGATATGTATATTACTTGATATTAAAAACAAAGGAAAAAAAAACAGAAAACGATACAACACGAACTTCTGGTCAACAGACCTTAATGAGATCTGCTTTTCAACACTATGAAATCGAACTTTTTTTTTTGTATTAAATAAAGCTGTTTATAGACGTTTATTAAAAGTTAAGGAGAATGTCGAATTTTTACTTGAATGTTTATACTGAATTCCAGGTCAGGCGAGACAGAGCAGGAATCTTCCAATACGTTTATCACATCTTACTCTACAAGTTATCTCCCTTTTTTTATTATTGTAAATGGATTATATTATGTCATTATTGTAGACACGCCCTGTTCGAATTTGCCTTGTTTAAACAACGGTACATGCAAAATAAACAGCAGTGAATTCACATGCACGTGTTTAGAAGGATACGGAGGGGACACATGTGAAGGTTTGTATATATTATTTTATGAATATTTAAAATCCGTTAATATAGCACTTTCTAAGAATAAAATGTAAAATAAAAAATACCAGACTTCAATTAAAAGTGACGGGGTTAAACTAGTTTAATGGGCTTAAATCTCCTTTATCAAATGTATTACATGAATTTCGTAATCATGCAATGTAAAAAAAAGCCAGAGGTTAAAATGGAATAAATTTGATTTACAAAAACAAACAACCTATATAACTAATTAGATGATATATAGAAAAATATATGCCATTCTAATGAAAATCAAACCTACGTCTTCAATGACTCCATGTGACAGTTCACCATGTTTGAATGGAGGTCAGTGTACAGTAACAGGAAGTAACTACAGTTGTTCTTGTACTGATGGCTTCTCTGGGTACCAGTGTCAAGGTACTTTAGATTTGGTTAGATCCTGTTTAATTCCGCTGTTTAAATGACGTAGTTCTTACATATCAAATAACAGTTACCAGACAGGATTTGTTCCCACCCTAAATATAGACTTCCTTCATAGTGTAAGCGAATCACATTACGGTTTAAAGACTAAATTAGAACACAGAGACATTATATAGATAACATATATTGTAGAGGGCGACGGAATATATTGTAAGGCCAAGAAATCATTGTTAGCCGAGTCGAAGCAGAGGTTGACAATGTATTTCAAGGGGTTATCATAAATATAGTTTATTGACGTTGATATATTGAATGTTCCCTTCTGTCATTTTGTCCGTGCAAAATAATCTGCTACCATTCTGATTTTTAAATTTTATTTCCATTCTGAAAATTGCTAGTGTGTCATAATAAAAATGGACTGTTAAATACTGAGGCTCACAAGAGATTGACAGACACATAAGTTGTCACCCGCTTCATGATTTCCATGCAATAAAATATATTCTCCCATTATGGTGTTGTTTTAACCCCGCTGAACCAGTGGTGGAAAAATCTGTAATCCTCTAGAGGTTTAAAATGTATCATGCCTTTCCCCGCATTTGACTCGTTTGACTCGTGTGACGGCTTTTGAAATAAAGTTCGTGTTAAATAATGGGAGAAACAAATTATCCATCAGTTGTCCATGTGGGTTACGATATTCTTCCAATCTCGAGAGTGAAATAAAAAATTTTAACCACTCGCCTTACGGCTCGTGGTTAAAAATGTTAATTTAACTCTCTCGCTTGGAAAAATATCGTAACCCACGTGCAACTGAAGGAGAATCTATATATCAATTGAGCCGTCTACAGACTAGATGAATCTTAATCACAGTTATTTATGCGTGTACTTGGACAGGCTTAAATAAAAGTTCGGTGGTATAGGTATGACTAATGTTGAAAAAAATGAAATATCAAGCATAGTTTGCATGACGCGCTTCTTGAATAACCTTTATCAGGAACGCTCAACGTCAACATAGACAACAGTGAATTCACGTGCACTTGTTTAGAATTAGTGTTTCAATAATATCTTTTCTAATAATGAACTTATTTCAAATCGGTTTGCTGTTTTCGTTACCTGTGCACACATACTTACTTACCTGTGAAACAGGTTATTGATCGATTTTTATTTATGTGTATATGAGATGGTGCCACGTGTACTTTTCAACATTTGTGTTTGCGAACGAAAGCTGATTTTTATTTGCGTAGAGTTTTAAGTTTCATTTTCTATTGGTTTGGTATTGTGCGGCGAAAATTAACCATACCAGAAAGGTGGCAAGCTGTTGGAATGCATAACGGTGGTTTTAGTCATAGAAGGGTGGCAGTCCACTTCAGAGTCAACCATTCCATCACTGTACGACTGATGCAGCGGTTTCGTCAAACGGGGAATGTTACTGACCGTCCACGTGCAGGTAGACCTCGCAAATCGACGCCGAGAGAGGACCGACCCATATTCAGACGTGCACGGTAACGGCCGCTCAGTACAGCTGGTGCACTTCGTGGTAATTTAGCGTTTGGAGGCCACATTAGCACACGCACTGTAATCAGACACCTCCACTATCAGGGAATGCGAGCGCGACGACCCATAAAACGTCCATAGTTGACATTACGTCATCGCCATTCTCAATTTGACTGGTCACATGATCATTTGGGGTGGACTATTCGCACATGGGGATGGGTTCACTGGTCTGATGAAAGTCGTTTTTTTGTTGCGCCCTACCGACTGTCGTGCAAGGGTTTGGCGCCAACGAAACACTTCATTTCAGGACAACCACATTTTAGGCACAACTGCTTTCGGGGGTGGGGGTGTAATTGTCTGGGGTTGTTTTTACTTTGACTCTAAGTTGGACTTGTGCGTTCTTGATGGTAATCTGACAGGCCAAAAATACCGTGACAATGTGCTCGCTCCACGCGTAGTCCCCCATTTCGACAATCATGCGTTGGATGACAGGTCAATGTTCATGGACGACAACGCTAGTCCACATAGAACCCGAATTGTACAACATTTTTTACAGCAAGAGACTGTTCAGACAATTCCATGGCCTGAGATGTCGCCAGATATGAACCCTATAGAGCTATAACCCTATATGGGACTTTATCGGCCGAAAAATTAACCAACGCAATCCAAAATGTAAAAATATTGACGAATTAAGAACTGCTATCTTACAGTAGTGACAACAGTTCCCTATAGAACGGCTTAGGCGTCTTGTGCGAAGCATGAAGAGGCGTGTTGCAGAACTTCACAATAAACGCGGTGGATATACTCGTTATTGGTTTTTATGCCTTACACATACGCACAATAGATGCATTTAAAAGTTCTTAAAATCTGAAGACTACATTTTAATGCAATGTTAAAAACGTCCATCAAAGACAAACTGGTTTTACGTTTTTCCAGCGCCTATTTTGAACCCAATGTTTGCCACGTCATAGTCACGTCTTTTAGGATGATAAATACTTCGTAGATAGGTAATTTTAGAGCCCTTGGTGTAGTCTTTTAAGAAGCTTAAGAAAAATGCTGATATCTATTTTATTGTTTTAACAGTATTGATGTAAAAAATATATCGATAAAAATATAGAGTGGTGCTTAACTTTTGTCGGACTGTATATTATTTTATGAATATTCAAAATCCCTTAATAGAGCACTTTCTCAGAATAAAATGTAAAATACAAATACTAGTTTAATTGGCCTAAACCTCCTTTATCAGATGTATTACATGCACTTCGTAATCATGCAATGTAAAAAGACATAGGTTAAAATGGAATAAATTAGATTTACAAAAAAAAACTTTATAGCTTATTAGATGATATATAGAACAATGTCTGCTATTCTAATGAACATAAACGTACTTCAGTGACTCCATGTGACAGTTCATCATGTTTGAATGGAGGTCAGTGTACAGTAACAGGAAGTCACTACAGTTGTTCTTGTACTGATGGCTTCTCTGGGTACCAGTGTCAAGGTACTTTAGATTTGGTTAGATCCAGTTTAATTCAGCTGTTTAAATGATGTTGTAGTTACAATTACGAAACAAAATTTGTTCCCACCCTAAATGCAGACTTCTTTCACACTGTAAATGAATCTGTTTTCGGTTTAAAGACAACTAAATTAGAACAAGGAAACATTTAAGAAATATTTGAATTTGTCGTTGGCGGATTAACACGTTGATGACGTCACAATACCAATCCAAGTTATCCAGTATAGACAAAATTTTCTCCAGGCAGATTAGCCAATCAGATTGAAATATTCAAATCAAATTAAATTATTATATAAATAACATATATTTCAAAAGATGACGGAGTATATTGTAACGCCAAGAAATCATTGTCAGACGAGTCGAAGCAGATATTGACAACGTATTTCAAGGGGTTATAATATATATATGTTATTTACCTAGGTATATTGAATGTTCCCTTCTATCATTTTGTCCGTACAAATTTATCTCTTACAATTGTGAGTTTTTAAATTATATTTTGATTCTGAAAATTGCTAGCGTTTCATAATAAAAATGGATACTAAGTATACGAGGCTAACAAGAGATTGACAGGCACAAAAGTTGTCACCGGCTTCAGGATTCCCATACAGTACAATATAATAAATTGAGTTGTCTACAGACAAGATGAAACTTAAACACAGTTATTGATGCGTGTACTTGAACAGGCTTAAACAAAAGTTCAGTGATATAGGTATGGCCAACTATAACAAAAAATAAAATATCAAACATAGTTTGGATGACGCGTTTCTGGAATAACCTTTATCAGGTACGCTCAAAGTCAACAGATTGAAAAACCATATAATTGTTGTTGTTGGTAAAGAAAGCCAAAATGGATATAAATTATGTTTTCTTAAGACTTTGTTTGTAGCAAATAACTTCCTTAAACAAAAATCATAAAATAATTCTTGTCTATATATCTATATATTTACAGTTACACCATGTACTAGTTCCCCGTGTCTTAATAATGGACAGTGTCTGGTATATGACAATAACTACATCTGTGTTTGTCCAAAAGGATATTTAGGATCAGAATGTCAAGGTTATCTTTAATTATATTATTTTTTTGTTATTTTAGTGATATGTATATTACTTGATATTTAAAACAATAAAACAAAAACAGAAGACGGTACAACACGAACTTCCGGTCAACAGACCTTAATGAGATCCGCTCTTCAACACTATGAAATCGTCACTTATTCTACGTCATTCGAAAGGAATTGATAAATCGATATTTCCGTTTGCCAGACTATTTTTCCCCGGTCATTCCACGCGTATAAATCTACCTGCAATGATACTAACAAGTATCTTCCATCTTTAAAATGTGAAATCCTACATGTCATGTTTATAACAATACACAAAAAATAATTTAAAAGCTTACCTTGAAAACTTATTTTAGTTAAATTGTATCAAACTTGAAGCGTATACGAAGCCAAATAACGTCTAATCTTTACGTTTCAAACTGGAAGTCTTCATATGATGCCAATGATGTCATGTTGGTTATGTTCCAAAGTCGTCAATAACATTTCGCGGATTTTTTTCAGTTTACAATCGTATACAGCATGTCCATTGTTTGAGGCTCTTCTTGTGTATTTCTTTAATAATATTTACCATAGAAAACAAACACGATGTCCAAGAATAAGAATTATAAGGATTAAGCACTGTGTTTTTAGAAAATTATGGATGTATAAACTCCGGCAGCTCACTCACAAACTTTACATAAAGTCCTTCGGACTTTATTCAGCTCGTGAGTGAGTTGCCAGAGTTTACGCATAGATAATTTCCTAAGAAAGAGTGTTTAATCCTATAATAAACTGAGTTGTCTACAGACAAGATGAAGCTTAATCACAGTTATTTATACGTGTACTTGAACACGCTTAAATAAAAGTTCAGTGATATAGGTACGGCTAACTATGACAAAAAAATAAAATATTAAACACAGTTTGCATGACGCGTTTCTGGAATAGTCTTTATCAGGTATGCTCAAAGTCAACAGCTTGAAAAACCATATTATTTTTGTTTTGGGTACAGAAAGTCAAAATAGATATAAATTATGTTTTCTTAAGAATTTGTTAGCACATAACATCCTTAAACAAAAATCATAAAATAATTCTTGTCTATATATTCATATATTTACAGTTACACCTATAATAAACTGAGTTGTCTACAGACAAGATGAAGCTTAATCACAGTTATTTATACGTGTACTTGAACACGCTTAAATAAATGTTCAGTGATATAGGTACGGCTAACTATGACAAAAAAATAAAATATTAAACACAGTTTGCATGACGCGTTTCTTGAATAGTCTTTATCAGGTATGCTCAAAGTCAACAGCTTGAAAAACCATATTATTTTTGTTTTGGGTACAGAAAGTCAAAATGGATATAAATTATGTTTTCTGAAGAATTTGTTAGCACATAACATCCTTAAACAAAAATCATAAAATAATTCTTGTCTATATATTCATATATTTACAGTTACACCTTGTACTAGTTCTCCGTGTAATAATGGACAGTGTCTGGTATATGACAATAACTACATCTGTATTTGTCCAAAAGGATATTCAGGATCACAATGTCAAGGTCATCTTTAATTTTATTCTTTTTGTTATTTTAATGATATGTATATTTCTTGATATTTAAAACAATAAAACAAAAACAGAAGACGGTACAACACGAACTTCTTGTCAACAGACCCTAATGAAACATGCATTTTAACACTATGGAGTCGAACACTTTTTTTGTATTAAGTAAAGCTGTTTATGAAAGTTGATAAAAAGTAAAGCAGAATGTCGAATATTGACTTGAGTGTCTATCCTGCATTCCAGGTCAGGTGAGACAGAGCAGGAATCTTATACTTCAAGTGATGTCATATATTACATTTATCACACCTTACTCTACAAGTTATCTCCCTTTTTATTGTAAATGTATTATATTATGTCATTATTGTAGATACGCCCTGTTCGAATTTTCCTTGTTTAAACAACGGTACATGCAAAATAAACAACAGTGAATTCATGTGCACTTGTTTAGAAGGATACAGAGGGGACACATGTGAAGGTTTGTATATATTATTTTA
>MJUT01045447.1:21994-38954 GCA_002080005.1 Gigantidas platifrons | reverse complement strand
TTAAGTTTAAACTACACAAATATTCAGTATGTCAAGATCTACATACCCTGCAATTATGAAGTTAATCCCATAACCCATTTTGGAGTTATTGCCCTTTTTTTCATCAAATTGTCAAAATTTTAATACTTTTCATCCTTTATTTCAAAAACGATAAGAGATAGATGTTAAGTTTAAACATTAAAAATGTTCAGCATGTCAAGATCTACCTACCCTGCTATTTTGAGGTAAATCCCATTACCCATTTTGGAGTTATTGCCCTTTTTTCCATCAAATTTTCAAAATTTTTATGCTTTTTGTCTTATATTTCAAAAACTATAAGAGATGGATGTTAAGTTTAAACTGCAAACATGTTCAGTATGTCAAGATCTATCGACTAAGATGGTCCCCACAGCCGAACTTAGCTTAACATAGGACCCTATGGGAAATTCACATAAAAACCATCTTGTCTGGAACCAGTAGCTCAATTAGAACCAAACTTTGATGGAATAGTCCTTTTCCAAATGATGTTCTGCAGTCACACTCTCCCACCAAGATGGCGCACCACAGTGCAGTTGCGTTGTTATTGAAAGCAGCTTTGATCCAGGTGAGCGATTACAGGCTCCTGGGAGCCTCTGGTCTCAGCAACTATTGATGGCAGAAATCTGATATTTCGTCATAAGCTTCATATAGGTACCCCATATCGTGGGAAGCGTTTTTTGATCCGTCAGATTTCTATTTGCCGACTTAGTTGGCTTTTATAAACATTTAACATATATATGCTCATTTTTCGTCGCATTTTTCACAGCAACTATTGATGACAAGAATATGATATTTGGTCACAAGCTTCGTATAGGTATGCCATATTGTGGGAAGCGTTTTTGGACCCGTCAGATTCCTACTTCCTGTTTGCCGACTTAGTTGGTTTTTATACACATTGAACATGTATGCACATTGAACATGTATGCACATTTTTCGTCACATTTTTCTCAGCAACTATTGATGGCAGAAATATGATATTTGGTCACAAGCTTCATATAGGTACCTCATATCGTGGGAAGCGTTTTTGGACCCGTCAGATTCCTACTTCCTGTTTGCCGACTTTGTTGATTTTTATACACATTGAACATATATGCACATTTTTCTCAGCAACTATTGATGGCAGAAATCTGATATTTGGTCACAAGCTTCATATAGGTACCCCATATTGTGGGAAGCGTTTTTTGACTCGTCAGATTCCTACTTCCTGTTTGCCGAACAGTGGGGGTATCATATGTGAGTATTAGGTCACAGTTCATCTTGTTCCGTTTGGGAATATTATGAGATAAAAATCACATCTAAATCTTTTGCTCAGAAATTTGAGTTGAAATGATCTTTGGGTGGCCCACTTTCAAAAAAATTTCAAAAAAACATTTTCTATTAACTTTAGATGTCAAATTGAAAACCAGGCGAGCGATTACAGGCTCCTGGGAGCCTCTAGAGTTAATTGATTACGAAATGAACATTGTTTTCATTTTAAGTTAATTGATGACAAAATTAACGTTCTTTAATTGATGATGAAATGAACATTTTTTGTGATGCTGAGTATATTAAAGACTGTCGCATTTCTTGTGATGCTGTGTATATTAAAGATTGCCACATTTCTTGTGATTCCGAGTAAATTAAAAATTGCCGCATTTCTTGTGATGCAGAGTATATTAAACATTGCCACATTTCTTGTTACCATAAGTTTTAGCTCACCTTGCCAAAGGCAATGTGAGCTTTTGCCATCACTTGGTGTCCGTCGTTTTAATCTTCTCCTCTGAAACCGCTTGGCCAAATGAACCGAAACTTGGTAGGAAGCATCCTTGATTGACAAACATGGCTGCCACGGGCAATTCTTTTTTCTGGTTGGTCGATTTCTAAAAATCTTCTTCTCTGTAACTGCTTAGCCAAATGAACCGAAACTTGGTGGGAAGCACCTATGGAAGGTTCTGTATTCAGTTTCCTCATAGCAGAATGAAAGGTAAACGACTCAGGCTCAACCCACTGAGCCTCTAGTTTTTCATCATCTGCATTTAAAAGAACACAAATGATGTATAGATAAACATTATTTGATAAAGTTTGTCAGTGACATGTGACAGGTCGGTGGTTTTCTCTGGGTACTCAGGTTTCCTCCACCAATAAAACTAACCGCCACGATATAACCTAAATATTGTTGAAAGTGGCGTTATATACCATAACCCTAACCAAAATTTTCTAGAACATACCATTAATTTCCACCTGCATGTATGATTTGATCCTGTAGTATAATTATCATGTTTTATTGTAGTATGAAGTGTTATAATTATACCCCCACTCATAGAGTGCAATCACCTTGTCCGTCCGTCCGTTCACACTTTCGTAACAGATATCTCAGCTTCTACTGGAAGAAATGATTTTATATTTGATATATGGCTTTGGCATGGTGACTTGTACCGTGTCTCCCCTTTTCAGGTTTACCGCACATCTACTTCCTGTTTACCGTGCGACTTACAAACGAGTGGGGGTATTCTTAGCACGACGTAGCGTGCAACATCTTGTTTTATCAGTATGTGCCAAGAGGAGCAGTATGATTGTTTTATTGTAGTATGAAGTGTTATAATTTTATCAGTATGTGCCAAGAGGAGTAGTATGATTGTTTTATTGTAGTATGAAGTGTTATAATTTTATCAGTATGTGCCAAGTGGAGCAGTATGATTGTTTTACACATTTGTTGATTTATTTTATATATTTTGTTTTTGTTTCTGATCATTGCAATAAAGAAATTGACAGAAGATATTTTAATTTCATGATATGCCAGATTATTAAAATCTTTGTGTTTCTGCTATTACAAATATTGGCAACATTTCTCATTTTTAGCTCTCCAAGAGCTTTTACCAGGAGCAAAGGCTAGGGGTCATCGTGGTCATGAACCTATGGTAGTTGGATTTACAACTACCTGTGCAATCAGTGCCTATCATCACTTAAGTCATGAGTTCAAACCCCGTTCATGGCGAGGTACACTCCAAACAACATTATGTAATAAATTTGTCAGTTGACTTGTGACAAGTCAATGATTTTCTTCTCCGGGTACTCTGGTTTCCTCCATCAATCAACTGACTGCCACAATATATTGTAGAAAGTGGCATCAAACACCATAAACCTCTCCAGAAGCAACAGCTTGTGTCAGTTTCCCCATCTGTTGTCTTCTAACTTTTTACATTTTGAACTCGGCCAAAGTGAACCAAATGTGATGCTCCTTAGATGGTCCTCATCCAAAATTGTCTTGTGACCTTGGCAGACATCCAAAAGTAGCTACAATGGCTACCAATTGGAAATCTGTCAAAATCTTTCAGAACCACTGAATGAATGGAAACCAAATTTGGTCGAAATAGTTGTTCCCTTTCAATATTATGTCTCACTCAATCAATCATCCAAGAAGATTGTTGATGCCGATTATGTATTACCGGTATTCATTAAGCTTATTCAGATGGGTGTCCATTGGAAGGAGCAAAACCATATGGACATCAGAGTCGTGCTCACCTCCAGTGTGGTAGAACATGGGGTCGTGCCCCTATTGGGTCAAACCAAAGATTATAAAATTGGCATTTGTTGCTTCTCCGCTATGCACCGGCATTAAGGAGAAAGAGCAAAAGACTGGTACTCTCGGAATCAGGATAATGTGTCCCGAGTGGGGCAACATGACTATCCGCGGATTTTTGTTTCAGTGAGCTAACACTATAAAAATCCAACCAACGGTCTTGATCATCTCATTTAAAACTAGGAAGAACTGTTTTAGATACCTAAAACTTATGTCTCCCCTTAATGCAGCCATCTGTACAACAATAAGTTACACATGAGTTGAATGTTGTGGAAAAAATGTTGTGAAAGCAAATATTTGCAAGCAGTGGACCAAAGTAATTACTATTATAGTAAACTGGGAACAAGAACTTCTAAAATAACCAGAATGTGTTTGTTCTAGTCCATTAGAATTATGTCAAAACAAGTGCGTTGTGGAAAGTACAAGTATTGACAAAAGTATACTGTACGCGACACTATCTGGAAAGAAAAAAAATTTATGGTCCGGACAAGCTTTGCTGAGAAGAAGCGGAAGAAAAAATCAGACTAAAACAATATGTCTCCCTTCGTTTGAAGGGAAGACATAATTAACTTGTTCTTGCCATGATATAGCTGACAAATTGCTGAGTTAGCATTAAACAACAATCACTCACTTGATTCTATACACTGCAGATAAACTAACTTTCAAGGATTCCATATAGGAGAGGTGAACCCTTAATTGATGCAAGTCAAAGTTCAAGGTCACCATAACTTGTACTGGAAACCAACCTGACGAGTCTCTAGTTTCGTTCATTTTATTTTTCTTAGATGAGTTGCAACAGATTCAAAACAACTATATACACTATTTTTAGGCCTTCAAGTGGTTTTTGGTCCATAAATAGTGCTTTTTATAGGGCCGAATTTCTTGAAAAATAGGGCAAATTTAATAATTTATAGGGAAATTATAGGGATATTTCTCTCTACTTCACCCCTTTTCTACTTTAAATACTATATGAAATACATACCTATTTGATTGTGTACATGAAATTATAAGCAGAGGCTCCCAGGAACCTGTAATCGCTCACCTGGATCAAAGCTGCTTTCAATAACAACGCAACTGCACTGTGGTGGCCATCCTGGTGGGAGAGTGCGACTGCCGGACACAATTTTGGAAAAGGACCATCCAATGACTATTCCATCAAAGTTTGGTTCTAATTGAGCCACTGGTTCCGGGCAAGATAGTTTTTATGTGAATTTCCCATAGGGTCCTATGTTAAACTAAGTTCAGCTGTGCAGCCATTTTGGTCAGAGGGTGGGACCATCAGACACAATTTTGGAAGAGGACCATCCAATGACTATTTTATCAAAGTTTGGTTCCAATTGAGCAACTGGTTTCAGACAAGAAGATTTTTATGTGAATTTCCCATAAGGTCCTATATTAAGCTAAGTTCAGCTGTGGGGGCCATCTTGGTCGAAGGGCCGAACTGCCAGACACATTTTTGGAAGAGAACCATCCAATGACTATTTCATCAAAATTTAGTTCTTATTGAGCAAATGGTTTCAGACAAGAAGATTTTTATGGGAATTTCCCATAGGGTCCTATGTTAAATTAAGTTCGGCTGTGGTGGCCATCTTGGTCAGACACAAGTTCATGGCGAGGTGTACTCGATACCACATTATGTGATAAAGTTTGTCTGATTTGCAACAGGTCAGTGATTTTCTGCGGGTACTCCGGTTTCTTTCACTAATAAAACTTACCTCCACAATGTAACTGAAATATTGTTGAAAGTGGCGTTAAACACCATAAACCTAACCAAACCAGCAGCAATTGTCTACAAGCAATCCCTAGTGACTAATTTTAGTTATTATATGACCACAGTTTTGGACACTTTGTCATGTATCTTTTTTATTACATAAATGTCCGTGAAATGTCGTGATTTTGAAGATAAAGAAAAGCGTTGAGGAACGTCATCATAATAGAAAGTAAATTGCTCATTATAATTCAATGGGAATTCCATTTCATAGGAAACTAATCGAACTACTACCAGAAAAGGAAAAGGACATTTATTCTAAGGGATTTAACTGAACATTCAAACCAGTTGTTAACTTTATAAATTTGATTTTTGTATATTATCATTTTGTTACTTTATTTAATAGTAGACACTTTTGTTTCTTTCTGTTACTAGAATAGCATTGAAGGAGTAGCTGGGAGATGTGTTGAAAACTACAAATCATATTAACAATTGTATATTTATTGTCAAGGCGACACCAATAACATGAATATCATGTCACATACATATAATTATACATGGCAATTGTTTCCCCTTTGATCTCTTCGTGTGCTAATATCTATTATTATAATATATGACTATAAATATTTCTTTTATCTGATAAGCATGACATTTTTTCTTGATAGAACTTTATGAATTCTGTCTAAGCCTTCAATTTCCGCAAAGATTATTTTTGATCGTTCCATAGGAGCCTTTGGAATGTTATATTAACCTCACGTGGCGCTAAAATCGGAAAACCCCTACTTTTAATTTTAGCGTCATGTGAGGTTAACATAACGTTCCAAAGGCTCTACCTCTGGAACGATCAAAATTAATCTTTGCAGTATGCATAAATATTTCTTTTTCCCATTAAAATTTACCAAAAAAAAACCACATGTAGTGTTTAATGCCAAATTATAAAACATAACCCAGAGGATATTAATAACAGTTTCATATTATAAAACAATTACTGACTTTTATTTCGATTAGTATAAGGATCTATCGTTCCAAGATATATAATATTTACCTCTTTACCTCGGCTTCGGCCTAGGTAAATATCATATATTTGGAACGAAATATCCTTATATTAACTCAACAAAATTCATCAATTGTATATTATTAAGGAACAAGATAATGTTTATTATAATATATAGTATCAAATATTTCATGTAAATTTCTATGTAAAATAAAAATGCATTATTTTCCGATATTTTTACTGGTCTTACCTAAAAAGAAGAGCATTTCCGAATGAGTTAATAATATTGCATCCTGACCTTAAAGTTTGGTATGCAATAGAGAGGTTCCGAGTAAAATGATATTTGCACTCCAGCAGACGAGAGAAAAAAACATTGCAGAAATAATAGACATTATCATGTGATGAGGTCAAAGAGGAAATTTACAAGTCACTGATAAATAAATTTCAAAAAATTTCAATAAAAATAAATGCTGGGTTGTTTTGATATTATATAAATATTAACATATATTTCAGAGTGTGACAGAGTATATTGTAACCCCAAGTATTTCAAGGGGTTACAATATCTTCATCACACTCTCAAATATATGTTATTTATTTTATTATATTGAATGTTCCCTTCTGTCATTTTGTCTGCAAAGTAATCTGTTACCTTTCTGAATTTTGGCTTTGTTTTTTTAATCATATTTTGATTCTATCAAATGTCAGCGTGCTATAATAAACCAGAGGCTCTCAAGAGCCTGTATCGTTCACCTGGTTATAAAAAGAACCAATTGGTCCTATGTAAAAACTAGAGGCTCCTAGGAGCCTGTAATCGCTCACCTGGCTCAAAGTTGGCCCCGCAGTTTCAGAGGAGATAAATTTTAAGTGAATTTTGGCGAATCTTCTATTTTTAGCAATGGCCACCATCTTCTTTGGCGGGTGGGGTTGTCGGATATAATTCTGAAGATAGACCATCTAAAGACCATTTCACCATAGTTTAGGCCCATTTGACCCAGCGGTTTCAGAGGAGATCATTTTTAAGTGATTTTTTGCCAAATTTTCTATTTTTAGTAATGGCGGACATCTTGGCTGGCAGCCGGGTCGTCGGACAAAATTCTGAAAAGGGATCACCTAAAGACCATTCCACCATAGTTTGGGTCCAATTGGCCCAGCAGTTTCAGAGGAGATAATTTTTAAGTGATTTTTTGCTGAATTTTCTATTTTTAGTAACGGTGGCCATATTGGTTGGCGGCCGGGGTCGTCGGACACAATTCTGAAAGATGACCACCTAAAGACCATTCCACCATAGTTTGGCCCCAATTGACCCCTTAGTTTCAGAGGAAATAATTTTTAAGTGATTTTTTGCCAAATTTGATATTTTAGTAACGGTGGCTATCTTGGTTGGCGGCAGGGGTCATCGGACACAATTCTCAAAGAGGACCATCTGAAGACCATTCCACCACAGTTTGGCCCCAATTGGCCCCTTAGTTTCAGAGGAAATAATTTTTAAGTGATTTTTTGCCAAATTTGATATTTTAGTAACGGTGGCTATCTTGGTTGGCGGCAGGGGTCATCGGACACAATTCTCAAAGAGGACCATCTAAAGACCATTCCACCATAGTTTGCGCCCAACTGGCCCAGTAGTTTCAGAGGAGATAATTTTTAAATGATTTTTTGGCCAAATATTCTATTTTCAGTAACGGCGGCTATCTTGGTTGGCGGCCGGGGTTGTCGGACACAATTCTCAAAGAGGACCATCTGAAGACCATTCCACCATAGTTTGGGCCCAATTGGCCCAGCAGTTTCAGAGAAGATAATTTTTAAGTGATTTTTTGCTGAATTTTCTATTTTTAGTAACAGCAGCCATCTTGGTAGGCGGGGGGGATTGTCGGACACAATTCTGAAAGGGGACCACCCAAGGATCATTCCACAAAAGTTTGGTTCAAATTGGCCCAGTGGTTTTAGAGGAGTTGATTAAAATGCAAAAAGCTAACGACGACGGACGACCAGTGATAGCAATAGCTCACATGACCCTTCGGGTCAGGTGAGCTAACTATGTCCTACAGTGGTAGTCATCTTGGAATTCCGATCAACATAAAAAACACAAAGTTTGTAAAGGACCTTCCAATGATAGATGCACAGTTTAGGTTCAATCAGTGCAATAGCTTCAGAGAAGAAAATATTTCTGTATTTTCCCACATGGTCCTGTGTTAATACTATGACCTGTGGTGGTGGCCATCTTGGATTTCAGATCATCACAAAAAACACAAACTTAATAAGAGACCATTCAATGATCATTCATGTACAGAATGGGTTCATTCAGCTCAGCAATTTTTAAGAAAAAGATTTTTTCTATATTTTCCAATATGGTACTGTGTTAAAACTATGTCCTGCAGTGGTGGCCATCTTGGATTTTCGATCGGCATAAAAAAAAAATAATTTTGTAGAGGACCTTCCAATGAACAATCATGTACAGTATGGCTTTAATCATACTTGTAGTTTCTGAGAAGAAGGCATTTGAACATGTTCCCATAGGGTCCAATGTTAATATATTTCCTGCAGTGGTGGCCATCTTGGATTTCCGATCGGCATAAAAAACAGAAACTTGGTAAAGGACCTTCCAATAATCATTCATTTACAGTTTGGGTTCAGTCAGTTCATTAGTTTCAGAGAAGAAGATCTTTGAAATTTCAGCCAATCAGAGCATATTATTGGCCCTGGCAGCCATGTTGAATATCCGACTGGAACGAAAAACAGAAATTTTGTAGAGGACCATCCAAGGAACATTCCTGCTAAGTTTGGTTCCAATTGGCCCAGTGGTTTCGGAGAAGAAGCTTGAAATGTGAAAAGTTTACAGACAACGGACGCCAAGTGATGGCAATAGTTCCCATGGACCTTTGGTCCAGATGAACTAAAAATGGATACTAAAAATATCCATCTGTCTCACTCTGATGCCGTCAGGTAATTTTTAACAATAATCAATTTCATGGCAAACTTAAGATTACAACATGTTTTCATACTTTGTCAAATGCACAAATGATTTCATATCTGGTACCATCAATTACAGAAGGAGCCAGTTAACACTCATGAGAGAGTAACAGACAAACAAACTGTCACCTGCTCCAGAGGGTGATAGACTAAAATGTCACCTACTTGTAAACCAATGAAAAAGCAGGATTTCTATGCAAATTTACAAAAATATATAATAAAAAAGAATATTTCACGTTTTACTAAAATATTACTACAGACATGAAGATATTATATATCTTATCAATATAAATGTCGTATCTATCATTTAAATACAAATTAACATCAAGATATAAAATGACTAGGATATGGTTAACGCCACTTTCAACAATATTTCAGTTATATCATGGCGGTCAGTTTCATTGGTGGAGGAAACCAGAGGACTCAGAGAAAATCACCAACCTGCTGCAAGTAACTGACAAACTTTATCACATAATATTGTATCGGGTACACCTCGTCATGAGCGGGATTCGAACTCACAGCGTTAGTGGTGATAGGCATCCATTGAATAGGTAGATGCATATTCAACTACCATCTGATCACGACCACGACGGCCCTCATAAAATAACTAGAATTGTATTTTCATGATATTACTATAATGAGCAAAAACAGGTCATTTTCTATTTATTGATTGACTATTGTTTGAGTAAGGGAGCACTATTTTAGCTATAGATATGAAGGACGGGATGGGTCAACCGTGTCAATGACTTTTAAATACCACTGAAAAAGTATGGAGAGTTGAGTAGAGCATAGTGCAAAAATATATATTTATAAGTTTTCTCTTCTATTCCTATGCAATATGAAATAACAAACAAACAATGTCATAAAATTGACTTCTCATTTCAAATTTGATTAATGACCCCTTGTACAAAACAGAAGGTAAAAAAAATTCATAACATTTCTTTAATAAAAAATTTAAGAAAGATGCTAGAAATCATTCTAGATTTTCATTATTCAAAAACTGGTGTTTAACAGATTTATCTATAAGATATACAGAATTGAAAATTCTATTTTTGCTTAAAACAAATTATACAATGAATTATGAACATCGATGATCTGATTTTTGGTGTAAAACATTGTCATAACCATTATACACCACTGTTCTTCAATGTCATAAACATTATATCAGATAACAAAACAAAACATAACAAAAAACATTGACCAGCAGCTTGCATATTCATGGCAACCCTAACTAATGGAGTGTTTTTTTTTATCTCCCACACGGCGACTAGTAAAAAATCCATACAAAATAGAGAGCAAGTGAGGAGATCTAATATTAATTTAGATTGGGCGACACATGGATTATCTTTAATAAAAAAAATAGGAAAATACAAAATAAATATGATAGACTCAGATCAGTGTCCGGACTCAAATTGGCATCCACCCCTCAAATCCATCCAATGAGTCATTATCTTAAATCATGGGCCGATTTAAGGGTATTCTCAAATCGGTGTTCTTTCCAAATTCTCAGATCTATGGTCGATTTATTAGGGTATACGTCAGTGATGTCCATTTGAGAAAGTGAGAAACGACCATAGATTTGAGAATTGGACGCCGATTTGGGAATTTGAAAAAGGACACAGATCTGAGGTACAGATGTCTGTCAAGTAGAAATCGAACATGGATTTGGGATTGGACATCGATTAGAGGCAGGATGTTGATCTGAGTCTTACAAATATAAAACAGCCCCACAATGTTTTGATTGGAGAATTCTAATGTTTCTTCTGTTTATTGTCCCAAACAAAACTATAATTCTCTTCCTGTTCCTCATATTTGTTAGCTTCCTGGGCCGCTTCATGATCTCCTCCCTGAAAAACACAAATCAATAGCGAGTGATTGTTGTTTAATGCTAACTCAGCAGTTAATTTTCAATGAGATAATAATGAGGTCCGCTTTGTGCTAGACCAACATGCTTAGTTGGATTTTTTTTTATATTGCTAGCTCACTGAAACAACAGTCCACGGAGAGACATGTTTCCCCACTCGATCACATTATCCTGATTCTGAGCAAACCAGTCTTTGCTCTTTCTACTTAATGCTATTATTAAATCATGTAGCAAGTCGCTGACAAACTTTATCACATAAGGTTGTATCGAGTACACCTCGCCATGAACAGCATTCAACCTCACAAAGTTAGTGGTGAAAGGCACGAATTGCATAGTTAATTGTAAATTCACCCATACGTTCACGACCACACCAACAGTTAATATATGATACTTGGACAGACACAAAGTGACACCCATTTAAGTTCATGTGAGCAGGGCTTTCAATATTTTTCAAGTGTACCAGTACTTAACTATTTACATGTGGTACTTTTTCTTAAAATTTGAACATTTTTCATGAATATCTTATGCAAAAGTCTTTGAAGTTAGGAGGTACCAATTACTATTTTAAGTGGGTAAAAGTACCTGGTACCGTCGTCCCTTATTGAAAGGCCTGTGTAAGTCTGGGACAGAAGGACTATAAAATCATAACTTTAAGTAAATCTTGCCAAAATAGAAACAATCATATTTTTAAACACGTAAAAATTGTCTAACTAAATCTTATCAAAATAGAAACAATCATATTTTTAAACACGTAAAAATTGTCTAACTAAATCTTACCAAAATAGAAACAATCATATTTTTAAATGCATCAGAATCGTCTGCTGACAATGTTTTGATTGGTTCTCCCTTTTTATCGTAGTATCCCGCTGTTATTATCTTCACCTGTACTTTACCACCTGTCAAAATCAAAACTTTATATCATGTAAATAAACGCTGTGTTAGGCACTGTTTGTGCAGGTAGTTGTAAATCCAACTACCATACGATCACGACCACAAAGACCATTGAATAATTAACAAGTTAGATCTTTCCCACTTTCTACTGAGTCTCTTGTAAATTGAGACCAATATCTGTACTCCCTCGTGGTTTTGAAATTCCTGTGTGATTGATTGATTGATTGATTAATTGTATTTAACTCCACTTTCAGCAATATTTCAGCTATATGCTGGCGACAAATTTTAATGGTGGAAGAAGCAGGTGTACCTGGAGAGAACCACCGACCATGGGCAAGCAACTGGTAAACTTTATCACTTGCGGTTGCGAGTCGAGTGCACTCTTTTTTGTAATTTACAAAGCCGGGTGTGAACCCACGCCGTATTGGTAATAGCTTTGTATGAGTTGTTTGGTAATCCAATTACCTAACTCATTGAGACACCCAGTCCCTGAAATTCCTGTGTGAAACCTATTCAATCAATTTCTATAATTTATTCAGGTTTTGTTTAATTTAGTGTCTTTATAGCTGAAGTAAATTAATCATACCATTTATGTAGCACGTCATTGGTTTGCACCACAACTCATTTGTGCTATTTAAAATTAAAGATATAAATGAATTGTGTTGAGATTGATTTTGATTTTTGGTGTTTAATGCCACTTTCAACAATATTTCAGCTATATCATGGCGATCAGTTTTAGTGGTGGAGGAAGCAGGAGTACCCGGAGAGAACCACCGACCATGGGCAAGCAACTGGTAAACTTTATCACTTGCGGTTGCGAGTCGACTGCACCCTTTTTTGTAATTTACAAAGCTCGGCACGAACCCACGCCACATTGGTGATAGGCTTGTATGAGATGTTAAATCCAACGGCCACCCGGTCCCCTAATTGTGTTGAGAATTAATATATGTTTAATGTATATTAATCAATGTTTGTCTATATGTAGATGGAAGCTCATCTATATTTATGCTCCCAAAACTTTAAACTATTTGATGAGGTCCGCTTTGTTCTAGACCAACATGCTTAGTTGGATTTTTAGTGCTAGCTCACTGAAACAACAGTCCGCAGGTAGTCATGTCGCCCTACTCCAACATATCATCTTGCTTCCGAGCCAACCAGTGTTTGCTTTTTCTCCTTAATTCAGCAAGCTTAGCAGAGAAGCAACAAATACCAATTTCATAATCTTTGGTTTGCCCCGCTCTGGACTCGAACCCACGATCTACTTCATTCGAAAGAAATTTATACACTTGGTGCTAATAATACCATAATAAACCAGTTTTTTTATGGCCTTCATGTATTTGATAATTGAAACTAATTCTTCTTGTCATCAGCAAATTTGATGATTTATACCTGTAATTACAGGTGTTCAAACCTATCGATCTAATGTTGTTTAAACCTTCTAGCAAACCAAAGGGGCATAAGGGACCGACCATTTAACTTGCAAGGGGGGGGGTTATGGTTTTCTTTTTCGCTCAGAAATTTTTTTTCGGACAACACGAGAGTTAGAATATTTATTTTCTTTGTCGCGCAAAGCGCAAATTTTATTTCCAGAATATAACATTAGGTTATATGACAAAAACTCTGAATCATATTTTTTTTTCCTCCACCAAAATCAGAATATTTTTTTCAGCAACATTGGGAATCAGAATATTTTTTTAGGAAAAAACCATAACCCCCCCCCTTCAAGTTAAATAGTCGTTCCCTAAACAGGATAGCCAAATATAGATTGGAAAGGCTAACCATTTTAAATATTTGGGAGTCAGTCTTAAAAAAATACGCACCAGCTAAATCTAAACCAGCTTTTTCTAATTCATCTTTAAGCTGCATTTCTACATTGTCTATTTCTGAAGATTGTTTATTGTCTTGTGTCTTCTGTTGTAAATCTTTTCTATTGACTCTAGTTACCCGTACTTTAACACGATCATCACTGTCTTTGTCTGGTCCTGAAATAAAACAAATACAGGGGTGAGTTATGGTGTTTACCCCACTTTCCACAATATTTCTGTTATATTGTGGTGGTCTGTTTTATTGGTGGAGGTAACTGGAGTACCTGGAGAAAACCACCGATCAGTCGCAAGTCACTGACAAACTTACAACGTTAGTGGTGATAGGCACTGATTAAAAGAAAAATACATTGTACATGTAAAGATATTGACAAGATTCTGTCAAAACAAAGTTATAAAGATTAAATTCTATACAAATCCAATTTGATATTGTTTGGAAACATATTTTGAATATTGTTAAATTCTTATTATGAACAATTCTAATGTAGTTGTTTAATATCCCTGGTTTGTGATTGGACAATACAGTAATTTTCATGGTGTCAATTCCACAGTTGAAAATCATGAGATATTTTAGCTGATTACCGCTTATGTCATCTTGTCAATAATACGGAAATATACATATATGATGTATGTATGTCAATCCTACACATGATTACATTAGAATGGAGATAACTGTATTGTATTTGAAATTTTACGGCATCAATTGTCGATTTAATGGTCGCAAACATCCGTTTACTGGCTCCGCTAACGCATCGCCAGTAAACTCAATTTCCGACCATCAAATCTCCAATTGATGCCATGAAATTTTCAAATACAATACAGTTATCTCCTAATTGGCATTCTTGGTTTTTTATGTTTTGATTAATCCATAATTTTGAAACATTGGAAAGTTTGATCAAATAATACCTTGCATAAAAATACATCCTTTTTTTTTTACTTGTCTTTGCAATACAAACATTCTCAGTGATTTAAAATCACAGGTTTTTTTTTCATTTTAAACAGATTTATTTTATTCAATGTTCAGATAAAATTCCCAATATATTTTACTTTGCACATGTGTATTGCCTGACAAATTATGAACATTATTCCTGAGTGATTTCATGTATTTACAGAGCACTGTTGTACATACAAACATCGAAACGTTTGTTTTGTTTCATTACATACTGTATTTTTGGATTTTTTTGTGATGTTTTGATATTGCGAAAATTACTGGAGGAAAATTCCAAAAACTAAATCTTGCATTTTCTTGTTGTGAATTATAGTATGTATTTGATTTGTCTCTCTTTGATTGTGTTTCAAGTATCTAAAAGGTCATGTCTTGGAACGAGGACATCTGAGAAGCAATGAATGCTTGACCAATTTCATAACGCCAACTGAGCAATTTTTCAGCTATATCATGGCGAGAACAAGTTAATTTTCAACGAGATCATGATGAGGTCTGCTTTCTACTAGAGCAACATGCTTAATTTGATCTTATAGTGCTAGCTCACTGAAACAATAATTCGCAGATAGTCATGTCACCCCACTCGGACATATTATCCTGATTAGTCAACTAGTCTTTGCTCTTTCGCCTTAATACTGCATGCTTTACGGAGAAGCAACAAGAACCAATTTTTAGTGTTTGGTTTGACGCAATTGGGACTTGAACCCACGATCTACCGCACTAGAGGCGAGCATGATGCAGTTAAAACTGAAACTAAGTTATAGTGACATATAAATAAGTAACGATATATATCTCCTACAATCAACGTGTGGCCCAAATAAGGTGAAACTGAATTGTATGTCTTAATCACAATAACTTGATGTAAGCAAAAAAACAATGAACATCAGGTCAGATAACACAGACTGCTTGCCATGTATCTCTCATGATTCAAAATGTCTGAAGCAAATATGCTGAACCTAGATTGTATTGTTATGGAGAATTTGACCTAATCACAAAATTAAACAGTCAGTAGACCATGAAAATCCAACCCTCTATACCCAATTTCTAGAGGAATTTAGTGTAGGAGATGTACACCTCTATTAATATTACCTTTAACTTTATCTCTTAAATCTTCCTCATCTTTTACTGTAGTTAAATCATCTGTATTAATATTACCTCTAACTTTATCTTTTAAATCTTCCTCATCTTTTAGTTAAATCATCTGTATTAATATTACCTCTAATTTTATCTTTTAAATCTTCCTCATCTTTTACTGTAGTTAAATCACCTCTATTAATATTACCTCTAACTTTATCTTTTAAATCTTCCTCATCTTTTAGTTAAATCATCTGTATTGATATTACCTCTAACTTTATCTTTTAAATCTTCCTCATCTTTTACTGTAGTTAAATCACCTCTATTAATATTACCTCTAACTTTATCTTTTAAATCTTCCTCATCTTTTAGTTAAATCATCTGTATTGATACTACCTCTAACTTTATCTTTTAAATCTTCCTCATCTTTTACTGTAGTTAAATCATCTGTATTAATATTACCTCTAACTTTATCTTTTAAATCTTCCTCATCTTTTAGTTAAATCATCTGTAATTACCTCTAACTTTATCTTTTAAATCTTCCTCATCTTTTACTGTAGTTAAATCACCTCTATTAATATTACCTCTAACTTTATCTTTTAAATCTTCCTCATCTTTTAGTTAAATCATCTGTATTAATATTACCTCTAACTTTATCTTTTAAATCTTCCTCATCTTTTAGTTAAATCATCTGTATTAATATTACCTCTTAACTTTATATTCTAAATCTTCCTCATCTTTTAGTTAAATCATCTGTATTAATATTACCTCTAACTTTATCTTTTAAATCTTCCTCATCTTTTACTGTAGTTAAATCATCTGTATTAATATTACCTCTAACTTTATTTTTTAAATCTTCCTCATCTTTTAGTTAAATCATCTGTATTAATATTACCTCTAACTATATTTTTTAAATCTTCCTCATCTTTTAGTTAAATCATCTGTATTAATATTACCTCTAACTTTATCTTTTAAATCTTCCTCATCTTTTAGTTAAATCATCTGTATTAATATTACCTCTAACTTTATCTTTTAAATCTTCCTCATCTTTTACTGTAGTTAAATCATCTGTATTAATATTACCTCTAACTTTATCTTTTAAATCTTCCTCATCTTTTA
>MJUT01045447.1:1183-15805 GCA_002080005.1 Gigantidas platifrons | reverse complement strand
TTTCAGATAACAATTTTCAGATGAAAATAGCTGAAAAAAAACTCATCACTGTAACATAGATGCCAGCGAAATACTGAGATTTTTACGTGAGTGAGTGATTGTTGTTTAATGCCAACTCAGTAATTTTTCAGCCATATCATGGAGAGAACAAGTTACTTATTTTCTAGTAAAAAACATTTTGTCGTCACAATGGAAAATATCATTAAACCTGCAATAAAGAAAGACAAGTTCTTTTCTGAAACATCCTACTAATTTTACTTAGGAAAGAAGTAAGACAAAAAGGTACCGACTAGGGAATATAAATACAAAAAGATATTAAGGCGGTGTTCAATTTTGGCAGTTAATTTTGGAGTGTGACATATTTTGGTGTGTTTAATTTTGGCACTTCATATTTAGGGGCCAAAATAAAACCATGACCAAAATTTCCCAATTTATGGTATGTGATAAAGTTTGTCAGTTACTTCTGACAAATTTGTGCTTTTCTCCGGGTTTCCTCCACCACGAAAAACCATAAACCTAACCTACCTCATCAATAATGTTATCTAGTTCTTGTTCCATGGCATCTTTCACTTGATGTTGTAAGTCTGTTAAACTGTCCTTGTTTTTCTTAAGTCTTGATTTCAGGTCAGAAAACTTTGTGTCCTCTAGTCCTGTATATATAAATAGTGTTAATAATCTTTTTTTTACCAGATCAAAAAGTAAAAAGCTAAAACAAGATGAACTGTGAGCTAATGCTCACTTATGATACCCCCACATATATGTTCAATGTGTATAAAAACCAACTAAGTCGGCAAACAGAAAGTAGGAATCTGACAGGTCAATAAATACTTCCCACAATACGGCATACCTATATGAAGCTTGTGACCAAATATCAGATTTCTGCCATCAACCGTTGCTGAGAAAAATGTGACGAAAAATATCTTGGACGGACGGACAGAGGTAAAACAGTATACCCCCCNCCCCCCCCCCCTCCCTCCGGTGGAACAGTGGTTTAATAAACGTTAGAGAAACTTAAGAATGTACAATCCAGAGAAACTGACAACATTGGATACACAAGACACAAGAAAAAGACAAACAAAAAACACAACACAATATGTCTTGGACACCACTATACACAAGACACAAGACGAAGACAAACAAAACAAAAAACACAACACAATATGTCTTGGACACCACTATACACAAGACACAAGACGAAGACAAACAAAACAAAAAACACAACACAATATGTCTTGG
The DNA here is from genome assembly GCA_002080005.1 of Gigantidas platifrons. Taxonomy (NCBI): domain Eukaryota; kingdom Metazoa; phylum Mollusca; class Bivalvia; order Mytilida; family Modiolidae; genus Gigantidas; species Gigantidas platifrons. The sequence continues at coordinate 14,569 of MJUT01045447.1, read as the reverse complement.
ACACCACTATACACAAGACACAAGACGAAGACAAACAAAACAAAAAACACAACACAATATGTCTTGGACACCACTATACACAAGACACAAGACGAAGACAAACAAAACAAAAAACACAACACAATATGTACTGGACATCACTCTACACAAGACACAAGACACAAGAAAAAGACAAACAAAAAACACAACACAATATGTACTGGACATCACTCTACACAAGACACAAGACGAAGACAAACAAAACAAAAAACACTACACAATATGTACTGGACATCACTCTACACAAACACAACAAATCTAAGGTTCATTTGGTGGAAAATCTAGCTTGACTTTCTAGACTCTACAGTTGTGTTTTATCCATATTTTATATTTCTAGTTCTGTAATCGCCAATGTTAGTCAGTTGGCTAATTCATCCGATAAAATCTTAAATAATAACTTAATGATAGATGTCAAAGTTTATTTCAAATTGGTCAAGTGGTTTCAGAGGAGATCTTAAAATGATTTTTGTTGTTGCAAAAATAGACCTTTTTTGCAGATTCAGCAAAAAAAATATTCATCAAAATAAAAAAATATTACATTTATATTTAGCATTAACATTTAAGCTACAGTTTGAGTTCAGTTTAGCTTAAAATGTATCAATTTTGGTCATTTGAATATATTTCTAATTTTAGAATCTACAGAGGTTGGGGCTGTCAAATATCAATTTGTAAGAGGACCATTCAAGGATTATTGCTGCAAGGTTTGGTTAGAGAACAAGATTTTTAAATGAATTTTTTCATAAAAATCATCCTTACCTGAATATTTTCATAAAAAATCAACAGAATACAAAATGCTTCAATAAGATGCCTAACATATTTCTGACCTTTTATTAAAATGGACTTAATATTCAAATTTCAGCTCATTTGGTGACATACTGTGGTTATATTGGTCTTTATGTGTATTTTACCCCTATGTTCTATTTATAGTAGCAGCAGACATGTTGAATGACTGGCAGGATCATCAGATACAATTTTGAAAGTAGACACCCTACGGATGATTCAGATCAACTTTGGTTGAAACTGGGCCAGTAGTTTCAGATGATAAGATTTTTGAAATAGTTAATGCAAATTCTTGACAGACGGGCAGACAAACGGATGCTCATTTGGACTTTTGGGTCAGGTGAGGTAAAAACAGTGAAAATATCAAGTTCTTTTTTAAAATTCATGCTGACAAAATAATAAACAAACGTCAAGCACTTTAAAACCATTTTTCTTGTCAGCATTTCATTACATAATAGGCCCGGGTGGCACAATGAGGTAGGTAGTTGTAGGGCCCGGGTGGCACAATGAGTTAGGTAGTTGTATTATCTAACAACTCTTACAAGCCACCGGGTGGCACAATGAGCTAGGTAGTTGGATTACCTAACAACTCATACAAGCCACTGGGTGGCACAATGAGCTAGGTAGTTGGATTACCTAACAACTCATACAAGCCACCGGGTGGCACAATGAGTTAGGTAGTTGGATTACCTAACAACTCATACAAGCCACCGGGTGGCTCAATGAGTTAGGTAGTTGGATTACCTAACAACTCGTACAAGCCTATCACCAATACGGCGTGTGTTCACGTCCGGCTTTGTAAATTACAAAAAAGGGTGCACTCGACTCCCAGTCGCAAGTGATAAAGTTTACCAGTTGCTTGCCCATGGTCGCTGGTTTTCTCCGGGTACTCCGGCTTCTTCCACCACTAAAACTGATCGCCATGATATAGCTGAAATATTGCTGAAAGTGGCTTTAAATACCAACAATCAATCAATCATAACATGAACCTTAGTAAACTGACAACAGAACTGACAATATGGCAATACAACTGACTCACTGAAACAACAGTAGACATGTTGCTCAACTCAGAGACATTATTCAGATTCTGGGCCAACCAGTCTTTGTTCTTTCTCCTTAATGCTGCCTGCTTAGCAGTGAAGCAACAAATACCAATTTTATAGTCTTTGGTTTGACCCGACCGGGGCTTGAACCCACGATCTACCGCACTTGATGCGAGCACACTAACCATTATGCCACTTCTGCGGTTGCATTACAACTGACGCCAATAACCCCATTGTACTGACCTCTATCAAATTCTTCCATCAAATCCTGTTCTTCTTTCATCAAATCCTCATCAAAATCCTCTTCTACTTCCACCACAGTTTTGTCAGTTTGTGTGACAGTTTTGTCAATGTGTGATATAATGTCGTCTGCTCTATCCATTTCCTCTACCACTTCTGACAGTATTGATTTTGCTTTATCTTTAGGTTTACTTCTAGGAATGACAAAATACACATTATACAGTGCAACCTGTCTTAATTGAACCCTGAGTAAACCGAAAACCTGCCTAAACCACGAGGACTTTACAGTCCAATCTACTTAATGTCTATGTAACTGAACCCTGAGTAAACCGAAAACCTGCCTAAACCAGACAGACTTTACAGTCCCATCTACTTAATGTCTATTTAATTTAAACCTGTGTAAACCAAACACCTGTCTAAACTGAACAAATTTTATAGTCCCAAAGGGGTTCGGTTTAGACAGGTTTCACTGTATTAGATTCAGGTTGTAATATTTATCAATATTGATACAATTAATTGGGAATAAAGGGCTATACAGAGCAAAGCATGATATGGCTGCAGCATGTTGACAAGGGAAAGATAAACACGTCTATATCAAATGCAAGTGTGGATGCTGTATTTTGGCTTGACATAGTAAATAGGTGGACACAATAATGTGTTGGACACAGTTGTGGTCAGTTTTATTGGTGGGGGAAACCGGAGTACCTGCAGAAAACCACAGACCTGCCGCAAGTCCCTGAAAAACTTGATCACATAATGAAGAACACCTTGCCACGAGCGGGATTCAAACTCGCAACTTTAGTGGTGATAGGCACTGATTGCACAGGTAGTTGTAAATCCAACTCTCATATGATCAACAAAGCCTCTCCCTGTATAGTATAAAAACTGATACATTTGAATACATTTTGTACTGATTGAAAAATTGTGTGCTAATTTGATTTACATATATATACAAGAAGAGTTTGAAGGTAATCAGAAACTGTATATCGAAGAAGAACAGACAACATAATGGTCAAAAAATACCAAAGGGGAAATCAGAAACCGTATATCGAAGAAGAACAGACAACACAATGGCTGAATCCAGCATAAAAAAATACCCGGATGTATGATGTACGTTGTCCACCCTAGATCCAGCATCAAAAAGATATGTTGTCGGAATTATTAGACAAATGACAACAGCTTTTTGAATATTATCGATGTAAATAGTACCATACAAATCCGTAGGGTACTTTGGTCTGGCTTTTATCATACAGGTTCATTGTTAAAATAGTATAAAAATGAGTTTTATTTTGTCAGCTGGTTGAAAAATTTCCTCCATTATAAAGTTTTCCATAAAAAAATACCCGGATGTATGACGTACGTTGACCCCCTTGTGTATGTCATGTCAGCAACATGTGATTTGAAAAATGTTTTTAGGTTTACAAATAAATGATGCTTGACTTTTTTGTTTTTAATATTTGACCTACTTTTTAAAATGAAGTGTTGTTTTGTCACTACTTTCTTTATTCCTTCCTTCTTTCTGTTGTTCATCTATCTCATCCTCATCACCATCATCTTTAGTTTCTTCTTTCTGTTGTTCATCTATCTCATCCTCGTCACCATCATCTTTAGTTTCTTCTTTCTTTTCTTTATCACTTTGTAATGATTCAAAAGGTAATTTCCCACCTGAACTTTCAATATTCTTTAAATCTTTAAAGACCTTCTCTAAATCATCCATGTTATTTATAACTTGTACTTTCACTTTCAGTTCAGCACCTGTGTGATATAGAAATAATATCTATAATGTTATTTATAACTTGCACTTTCACTTTCAGTTCCAGTGATTTTCCAACTGCGTTTTTGGGGCAGAATATCGGCCCCAGTCCCAATGTGAAAAAGGCTCTTTTTTTCCCAATTTCAAGGGGGAAAATTCCCAATAGCGTGGTGATAAAATTATTCGTAAAAATCGTTAATGAAAGCTTTTTCAAATGAAATAAAAAGTCAAGCATTTTCACATTTATGACCAGGTTACTGTTTGCTTTGATTATGCAAGCGAAATACTATGTACAAGATACCGAGAACCAGTGCAGTATATTGGGTTGCTTGATTTGTTGAAAGTGGCATGCCGGCGTGTACCGGACTGCGATAAAACTTCAGAAAACCGAAAGCGGAAATTGTAGTATTTGGAATAAATTTTATATCAAAGATGTTTATTTAAATATATTCAATATAAAAATAGTAAATATGTCCTGTGATTTACGTTGCTTGATATTTCATCTATTCACTGGGCATTAAAAACGGAAAACAGTTGATGAAACGGAATATGTGAATTATTGCCAATTGAGTTTTAAAGGTTAAAAATAAAAATGTCAAGTTGTTGTTCAATTCTAAATAATATGTTAAAACAATTACCAGTAATGATGGAAGCAAGTACAGGTAACTTCAATCCTTTGGATTAATTAAAAAAAAGTTTTTACTGCCCGAGAGCAATGAGGTTGATGACATTAATAAAGCTAGTGAAACTGTTTCCGCTTTGAACTTGAAGTGAGTCCGACCCACTACTGGTGGAGTCCTCTATCAAATCCCTCTTTTAAAAAATACCGATTCCAGGTATTCCCACTTACAAATAACAATAGATGTTGTTACAGTTAATTTGTTGTTTTTGCAATTAGTATCTAATTAATTATTACCTGTAATTTACCTGTATTTTATGTCAAATATTACAGAAAAAGGCAAAATATTATTTGAGTGAAGTAAGTGTTATTAATCAAATAAAATTCGAAATTGGAATGAAAAATTATTTTTCATATGGATTGAAATAAAGTATGACATAAATATATAACTTTTAAAATATATTTGTACCTTTGAAAAAAACATGAATCATAAGAATTTCATTAAAAAAAATGAATAGTAACAAACATAAGCTAAGACATGCTTGTTTATTATTTCATGTAATTTAAAAAATAAATAATAAGTTCTATTGATGCTGAAATATAAATGTATTGATAGAGATATCATTTTTATTCATGTATTGTATCTGTATTTTTTTTAATTAGAATATAAGTGATACATTTCTATATATTAATTCTCAATTCTCTAAGCAAGGTTTACCTGAAGTTAATGAGTTTTTGTTAATAATGTAACATATTTGCACATTGTTTATACAATAATTACAGCTATTCCCACTTGAAATTTTAGATTTCTTTAATGAATTTTTACAAAAGTGGGATAAAGTGGACTCTACCGGACACCAACACTAATACACCATGCCCCAGAAGTTGTTGAATGCCTTGTTACCACTGTCAGTGTCAATTCAGAAACAACAAATTCAAATTCTTTATTACCTAACACACCTTCAAATGACATCCAACAACATGTAAATAGTGCAAATAGTGGCAATATTGATAATGATTGGCAGTCTAACTGTCACTCTGATTCCTACAGTTGTGCTCCAGAGGTCATGGTACCAGATGCCAGTGTATTCAGTTCAATAAAGAATGAAAAAAAATACCAATGGCTATATGACAGTGTGTTACACCAAGGGTATTTATGTAAGTTTAGTGATCGTTCTTCCTCGTCAGAAGAATGTATTACTGTTAACATTAACCTTGGTACAGTATGATTGCTATTCTATTACTGGACATCCAAACTAATAAATTTATTGCTCTTCCCATCTTTTCCCAATTCACATCATTTACACGCTAATTTTCCCAATTACAAGGGACATGGGCCCCAGATACAAATGAGTTGGAAAATCACTGAGTTCAGCATTTGTGTGATAAAGAAAAAATATCTATAATGTTATTTATAACTTGTACTTTCACTTTCAATTCAGCATCTGTGTGATAAAAGAAAAAAATATCTATAATGTTATTTATAACTTGTACTTTCACTTTCAATTCAGCATCTGTGTGATAAAAGAAAAAAATATGTATATAATCATGTTTGTTGTTCATCAATTTTATTGTTGTTTTAAAAACATTTTTTTTAAACTTCAACTGATCTACATATTTAAATTCCACGAGATTTCCAGGCAGATAAAAAATACTGCAGTTGAAAAAGCAAACAAATTCATAGGATTTCTAAATATGTTAATAAATAAGGTCATTTTAAATTCATATTACATTAGGGGTTATGGATATGGTGTTTAACACCACTTTCCACAATATTTCAGTCACAGAGCTGTTGCAAGTCACTGACAAACTTGATCACATAATGTTGTATCGAGTACACCTTGCCACTTTCAGCAATATTTCAGATATATCATGGAGACCAGTTTTAGTGATGGAAGAAGCCGGAGTACCCGGAGAGAACCACCGACCATGGGCAAGCAACTGGTAAACTTTACCACTTGCGGCTGCAAGTCAAGTGCACTCTTTTTTGTTATTTACAAAGCCGGGCGCGAACCCACACCGTATTGGTGATAGGCTTGTATGAGTTGTTAGGTAATCCAACTACCTAACTCATTGAGCCACCCTGGCCCTTGTACCGATATACAAATAAATCCTTTGATTTTATGTCATAATATACAGTTCTTGGTCATGATTGTTTAGTTGGATTTTCAACTACCTATGCAATCGGTGCCTATCACCACTAAAGTTGTGAGTTTGAATCCCTCTCTTGGCAACATTATTAGGCTTGTATGAGTTATTAGGTAATCCTACTACCTAACTCATTGAGCCACCCGGGCCCTCTTTAACATTAAGTTAACATGCATGAATCATTAAGTGGTAAAAAAAACCTTTTAAATCATTGATGTAATTTGTCTTTGATCCTGTTACAGTCTTCCATTCTAAATTATCTTCAAACTCCTTCTCATCAAATTCTGATACTTCTTCTTCATTCTGGCCTTGAACTTCATCAAAGTCTGTACACAATAAAATATCTATTAGTCTATCACTCACAGTTAACAGTAGAGTTATCAGTAATTTAATTCAAACTTGGACGAAACAAATGTGGACACAGATCAACGTCTCACCTTCTTTCTTGCCAATCTTTTGTGTGAATATTTTACAGGAAATAAACTTAATCAATATACCATGAAACTAAAATTCAGTGAGTGAGTGAGTGATTGCTATTTAACACCAACTGAACAATTTTTCAGCTGCTACCCAGAAAAATGACAAATACAAGAAAACATAGTACCCAGGAAAATGTCTAATACATGAATAAAAGGCCGTTGGCCACTGGTCCCCCGACGCCAAGGTTACATCGTAAGATTAAATTTTGAAACTACTGTAAACTAGAGGGTCAGGGGAGCCTGTATCACTCATAATTCTGAAAGGGGACCATCCAAGGACCATTTTGAAGTAAAAAAAGGGGAGTAACTCTGGTTAGATTTGTCGAAAAATCATCATTATCGAACTTGACCTAGATATTCATAAGATACACTTACATGCCACACCTAGCTTCAATTTGACTTTCCATTCACAAAATATCATCTGGAAACCAATTCGGGACACACGGACAAAGTATAAAAAGGGATGTAACTCTGGTAAGATTTGTCGAAAAATGATCGCTATCGAACTTGACCTAGATATTCATGAGATACACTTACATACCAAACCTAGTTTCAATCTGACTATTTGTTCCCAAGTTATCATCTGGAAACCAAATATTTAGCAATTTTGAGGTATAAAAAGGGGCACAACTCTAGTAAAAATAGTCGAAAAATTGTCATTATCGAACTTGACCTAGATATTCATAAGATACACTTACATACCAAACCTAGCTTCAATCTGACTTTTCATTCACAAGTTATCATCTGGAAACCAAAAAGCACACGTACGGACGACACCCATTTTCAACCTATTAAACTGGTCTTAGCTCTTTCTCCTTATTACTGGAAGTTTAGCAGAGGAACAACAAATACCAACAAGATGTTGCACGCTACGTCGTGCTAAGAATACCCCCACTCAGGGTTTCCTCTGGGTTGAATTTTTTTTTAGCCAACACTTGAGCCAAAAACTAAATTTTTGAGCCACTTTAAAATATTTTGAGCCATAAATACTTCAAAAATTTGTGGCACTAAAAACGCACATAAATATTAATCATTTATTTATTTTCTTCCTGCATACATGTTAAAACAATATAAGGGTACATGTACTTTTTGAAATACAATAGCACAAAAATGTTTCAGTTACTATTACAACCATATAAGACAAGTAGATAGAAAATACGATATAACACTCTGTTGTTTAAGTTACTATCATAACCATAAAAGGCAAGTAAGTAAAAATACAGACTGTAAACACTGTTCTATTTTTTTAAAACTGAGCAAATTCTCCTCTGCTTTCGTGAGGACCACCTCCTAAAAGCTTCTATAAACTTAAATGTATTTGCCAATGGCCTGCTTGCCATGGCCCCATAATTCGGACAGTTTCATTACTTTTCCCGGAGTATTACTTTCAAAAACTAATTTTCTTTTCCGTCCCATTTTAAAAACGTAAAATGGAGTTAAAAATTTCGATGCGTTTAAAATGATAATGCTAAAATAAATGACAAGTTTCTTAAAATTATATGAAAACAATTCACGAACTGACAGAGAAGTCATTCACCCGAGACCATTAATTAACACCTTTGTTTGACTTACCTTTTATGTATTTTACAAGTTAATTATCCTATCAACAGATACATTACGAACAGCTGATTATCGATTTTCGGTCACTTGATTAGTTCATGGGTAACATTCGAAGCTTTCCGAATAGCGTTATGGGCATTCCGAAGTAACGAACTAGAAAATGACCGCCACAACAGACGATGAACATTCGAAATCTTTTGTGCCACATTTATGAGCCAAAGTGAATATTTTATCGCCAAAATCATAGATTTTTCGCCAAATGCGCAAATGGCACACGCCAGCGGAAACCCTGCCCCCACTCGTTCATTTGTAAGTCGCACGGTAAACAAGAAGTAGATTTCTTCCAGTAGAAGCTGAGATATCTGTTACGAAAGTGTGAACGGACGGACAAGGTGATTGCAATATAGCCCCCTCTACGAGTGGGAGTATAATTTTATAAGTCTTTAGTTTGATACGACAGTTGTTCAAACCCATGATCTACCACAAGCAAGCTAACCATTACACCACTGATGTGGTTTTTCCAACAAATATCTATCCAAGAAAATGAAAATAAAACAATTTTCTACAAGTAAATATGGTTTGGATTATGGTATCTAATGCCACTTTCAATCATATTTCAGCTTTATCAAGGCGGTCTGTTTTATTGGTAGAGAAAACCACAGTACCCGGAGAAAACCACCGACCTGTCCAACTACCATACAATTACGACCACGATGGCCCTACAAGTAAATATAAAGAAGTGTATGATCACCCATACATCCACATTTCTAATGTAGTTGCTTAACAAGATGTTGCACGCTACGTCGTGCTAAGAATACCCCCACTCGTTCATTTGTAAGTTGCATGGTAAACAGGAAGTAGATGTGCGGTAAACCTGGAAAGGGGAGACATGGTACAAGTCACCATGCCAAAGCCATATATCAAATATAAAATCATTTCTTCCAGTAGAAGCTGAGATATCTGTTACGAAAGTGTGAACGGACGGACGGACAAGGTGATTGCAATATAGCTCCCTCTCTACGAGTGGGGGTATAATATCCCTGGTTTGTGATTGGAAAATGCTGTAATTTTCATGGTATCAATTCCACGGTTGAAAATCAGATATTTTAGACGATTGCCGCTTACGTCATCTTGTCAACAATATAGCAATACACATGATTACATTTGAATGGAGATAACTGAATTGTATTTGAATATTTCACGGCATCATTTGTCGATTTAATGGTGTAATTTTCACCAATTCCACGGTTGAAATAGCATGAAATATTTTTTTCTAATTTTAGCCGATTACCACTTATGTCATCTTGTCAATAATTCGGAAATATACATATATGATGTATGCATGTCTATCCTACTTATGATTGCATTAAAATGGAAATAACTGTATTTTTCACAGCATCAATTGTCGATTTAATGGTCGCAAATATCCGTTTACTGGCTCCGCTAATGTGTCGCCAGTAAACTCAATTTGCAACCATCAAATCTCCAATTGATGCCGTGAAATTTTCAAATACAATACAGTTATCTCCTAAATATCAATTTACTATGTAAACATAACCTGAATTTCACAAGATCAGTATACATGTACATACTCAGTTTCTTTTCTTCTTCTCTTTTTCTTTCTTCTTCCTTTAAATTTCTATCTTTTTCTTCTGAAATCAGAAAAGTGAGTGAGTTGGTGATTATTATTTAATTCCAACTCAATATTTCTATACGGGCCCGGGTGGCTCAATGAGTTAGGTCAATGGATCTAACAACTCATACAAGCCTATCACCAACATGGGTTTGCGCCCGGCTTTGTAAATTACAAAAAGGATGCACTCAACTTGCAGCAGTTTAGCAGTTGCTTGCCCATGGTCGGTGGTTCTCTAAGGGTACTCCGGCTTCCTCCACCACTAAAACTGGTCGCCATGATATAGCCGAAATATTGCTGAAAGTGGCATTCAACATCAAAATTCAAATTATATTTCTATACGTAAATAATGCTTCTGTTGAATAATGTGTGTACGTTGTTTAAAAAATCAGAACGTCCGATCAATCCATTTGAGTGATTATTGTTTAATGCCAACTCAGCAATTTTTCAGCCATATCATGGTGAGTACAAATTAATTTTCAATGAGATGATGATGAGGTCCGCTTTGTATTAGACCAACATGCTTAGTTGGATTTTTGTTATAGTGCTAGCTCACTGAAACCTGAAACAATATTCCACGGTTAGATATGTTGCACCACTCTGACACTCTACGTGCAACAGTCTACCACCAACTTGTCGCAAGTCACTGACACTACATAAAACATTATTTTTCTACAAATTCAAATTCAAACTTTTATTGTCATTAAACAATACAGTTTGTGACAATTATAAACATAAACAGACAGGTAACAAAGAGAACATAAAATCAACATTTTCAAGTAAATATGTTAGGAGTCCCCTGTCCTCAGTTCTAATGACTTTTTTAAAAAGGAACCCAGTTTATTTACTCTAAATATCTTTCTCCCCCATCCAGTCAATACCATTTTGTATGTATAAAATTTGTCAAAATATCTCTTCTATAATACAAACCTTCAATCATTTGTTGATACTCAGTAAAATGTTCTTGTGATAAGATTGGATTACATGTAATAGGGATAGCCTGGCTCTGTTTGATTGGCTTGAGGTACGGATGGTGACATATTTTGTTAGTATGGACCGTCATGACATAAGAACACGTTTCTGGCTCGTCAATCCTTCCAATATGATCCCCTGAACCTTCATCACAAATGAACTGTTGAAGTATAAATAGTATTATTGGTTTTGAAATAAAACAAAACAAGAATTATATTTAATAGATCATATTGCAATGCTTATCTTTTGGTATTGCTAACGGCAATGTTTATCTTTCAGTATTGCTAACGGCAATAATTATCTTTCGGCATTGCTAACAGCAATATTTATCTTTCAGTATTGCTAACGGCAATGATTATATTTTGGTATTGCTAACGGCAATGTTTATCTTTTGGTATTGCTATTGACAATGCTTATCTTTCGGCATTACTAATGGCAATGTTTATCTTTCGGTATTGCTAACGGCAATGATTATCTTTTGGTATTGCTAACGGCAAAGTCTATCTTTTTGTATTGCTAACTGCAATGATTATATTTTGGTATTGCTAACGGCAAGTTTATCTTTTGGTATTGCTAACGACAATGCTTATCTTTCAGCATTGCTAACGGCAATGTTTATCTTTCGGTATTGCTAACGGTAATGATTATCTTTTGGTATTGCTAAAGTCAAAGTCTATCTTTTTGTATTGCTAACAGCAATTATTATCTGTTGGTATTGCTAACAGCAATGTTTATCTTTTGGTATTGCTAATGGCAATGTTTCTCTTTTGGTATTGCTAACGGTCTATCTTTTTGTATTGCTAACTGCAATGATTATCTTTTGGTATTGCTAACGGCAATGTATATCGTTTGGTATTGCCAATGGCAATGATTATCTTTTGATATTGCCAACGGCAATGTTTATCTTTTGGTGAAGCAACAGTCTGTGGAAAGACAAATCACCCGGATACATTATGCTGATTCCGAGCCAACCAATCTTTGCTCTGTCTCCTTAATGCTGCGAAGAAGCAACATATACCAATTATAATCTTAGGTTTTACTTGATCGGGGCTCAAACCCACGTTCTACCACACTCTAGGGTCTTGAATTTGGCATTACGAAATTTGTTATTTAGACAATGTCTGAATGTACTTCGTTATTATAAAAAAAAAAAAAAACTTTAGGAATAATCACTATAATAAAGTTTGTCTTAATCATTTTTTTTTTATCAATTTTCCCCCAAATTGATAATACCCCTTCTCCGTAAGATTCCTCAGTTCTTCCTATTATGACCAAGAGGGAAAAGTCACTTCTACTCAAGCATTTTAAGCTAGATTATGCCCTGAATCAGCTGCTTGTAGATGTACTAACACCGGGGATGATCCTGGATAGAAAATAAAATAACTGAAAATCAATGAAAAATAGCTGAAACTATCTAAACCCCCTTTCTTAAAGGTCATTTTTTATCTGTTCTGACTGTGTACTGCAATTTTCGTAAATATTTCCAGAGAAAAATAGATGAAATCAATTAAATAACTGAAAAAATCATCCCTGTAACACTTACTCTAACTTCTGTTTTTCTATGTACTAGATTATGACCTGAATCAGCTGTTAAACAGTTTGTAGGTGTACTAATACTTACTCTAACTTCTGTTTTTCTATGTACCGGTACTAGATTATGACCTGAATGGGCTGTATGTAGGTGTACTAACACCCTAACTTCTGTTTTTCTGTAGGTGTACTAACACTTACCCTAACTTCTGTTTTTCTATGTACTAGATTATGACCTGAATCAGCTGTTTGTAGGTGTACTAACACTTACTCTAACTTCTGTTTTTCTATGTACTAGATTATGACCTGAATCAGCTGTTTGTAGATGTACTAACACTTACCCCAACTTCTGTTTTTCTATGTACTAGATTATGACCTGAATCAGCTGTTTGTAGGTGTACTAACACTTAATCTAACTTCTGTTTTTCTATGTACTAGATTATGACCTGAATCAGCTGTTTGTAGGTGTACTAACACCTACACTAACTTCTGTTTTTCTATGTACTAGATTATGACCTGAATCAGCTGTTTGTAGGTGTACTAACACTTAATCTAACTTCTGTTTTTCTATGTACTAGATTATGACCTGA
>MJUT01045438.1:24171-36165 GCA_002080005.1 Gigantidas platifrons | reverse complement strand
AATAGGTGTGTCTTAAGATCCCTTTTAAAAACGTCTAGTGATTGTTCATTCCGCAAGGACGATGGTAAGTTGTTCCAAAGAGTTGGCACGGCCTTGTCAAAGCGTCTTTCACCATACCGTTTTGTTCGAACATTGTTTGGTATCCGTAAAAGCATGTTGTTTTCCGATCTTAAGGCTCTACCACGTTTGTAATGTTCAACTAATTCCTCTAGGTATATCGGTGCGTTGCCATGTATTGCTTTAAAAACTTATGGCAGAAGTTTGTATTGGCAACGGTAATGAACCGGTAACCAGTGCATTGAAATGAGAACAGGTGTTATTGACTCGTATTTTCTCTTCCGAGTTATTAGCCGTGCCGCTGTATTTTGCTCGCGTTGGAGTTTTGTCATCACACAGCTGTTTGTTCCATAGAGCAGCGCATTACCATAATCTAGTCGTGATGTAACGAGTGAGCACACAAGAGTCTTACAGGCCTCATCTGTAATCAGAGATCTAATACGACCAATATTGCGTATCTGATGGAAACATGATTTTGTAATTGCACTAGCGTGATGTTCCATACTGAGTGTTTTGTCAAAAAAGAATCCTAGATTTTTCACACACGAAACATCGGTCAATACAGTTCCATCGAATGTAAGTTGGAAATTGGAGAGCTGCTTCACTTGTTGTTTTGGCGCAAAGACAATTAGTTCTGTTTTGTCTTGGTTTAATTTAAGCATGTTGATACTCATCCACGCACTGATATCCGACAAACAGTTCTCAAGACGATTAGAGAGATCAGACCAGTCCCCAAGAGGTTTAATGACTTGATACACTTGCGTATCGTCTGCGTATGAATGGTATGACATTCCATGTCGCCTGCAAATTTCACTGACTGGTTTGGAAAACATGCAGAAAAGTTTTGGTCCCAACACAGAACCTTGGGGTACACCGAAACAGAGTTCGATATCGTTAGATTGCACCGATCCGATAGAACACTGGGTTCGTTCTGTCAAATATGATTTCAACCACAACAGCGCATCATCAGTTATCCCAAAAGAAAACTCTAAACGATTGAGAAGTATTGTATGGTCGATAGTGTCAAATGCAGCAGATAAGTCAAGCATGAGCAAGACAGCACAACAGTTATTGTCTAGTGCACAGGCAATATCATGGTGGACTCGCAACAGAGCAGTTTCCGTAGAATGACCGGCACGATACGCTGATTGTGCATGATCATGGAGAGAATGGGAATTTATATGATTTTCCAAACGAGTAGCAACGACTTTCTCCAGTATCTTCGATATGAATGGTAGGTTTGAGACTGGTCGATAGTTCTTCAACACTTCTTTGTCTAAATTCGATTTTTTCAATAGTGGTCTCACTACAGCGCGTTTAAAAGGCGTTGGAACACATATTTGTGATAAAGATTTGTTGACTATACTTGTAATAGCTGGTAACAAATAGTCCAAGCATTGTTTTAGAAGTTTAGTTGGTAACGGATCAAGTTCACATGACTTTGTTGGTGAGGCTAAAATAATTTTCCGAATTTCGTCACAGGATGCAGTTGAAAATGATGCAAGTTGATTACCTTCAAATTTAGTGTCAGCTCTCATAAAATTACAGTCAGTTGAGGAGTTGTTAGTTGTCGACAGGTTGTCACGAATTGTACTTATCTTCCCAACAAAAAATTCAAAAAACTTGTCGGCGAGTAACTTGTCATCCTCATGCTCGGGGAGAAATACTTCTCGTTTGTTTCCCATCAGATCATTAGTCAAGCGATGAAATTGTTTCTGATCATGACCAATTTCGGAAATTTTGTTGGAAAAATAGTCTTTCTTGCATTGTAGAAGCAGTTGGTTTGTTGTTATGCAAGCCTCCCGGAATATCTGACGATGAATGGTCAAATTCGTTTTGCGCATACGTCGTTCTGCTTTTCGGCGGTTCCTTTTAGCAGCACGAAGTTCGTCTGTATACCATGCGGTATTCGGTCGTAGTATTAAGTTTTTCGATTTCAATGGTGCATGCTTATCAACTATGGAACTAAGCTCAGATGTATATGAGTTCACTAGATCTTCGAGAGGTCTTTCTTTGTTTTGAATAATTTCGGTGTTGATCAAATCGTCAATTAAATCGTTTGTACTGATATCACGAAGTTTACCGTAGGTCACTACTTTGCGCTCTTTTGGAGATTTCGATATCTCTAATGCTGAGAACAATGCCAAATGATCACCCGATGGATTTCCTTTACGATAGCACAAGATCGGATCTTGGACGGATGGTACTTTTTGAAGTATTAAACTGTTCTCCCTTGTAATAACTACGTCAAGAGTATGACCACGATTATGTGTTGGACCTCGGATATGTTGTACAAGACCATGGTCTCTAAGAGTTTCTAGAAATTTTCTAGTATCACAAGCTTCTTCGTTATCGAGATGAAAATTAAGATCACCTGTGACGATGAACTCTTCCTGTATGACAGCCAGACGATCGATGAACTCAGTCCACTCGTCAAAGAAGGTAGAGTTTTTGAGTTTATTTGTCCTAGATGGTGGAGGACGATATACTACACATAGACGAAAACGATTCTTCTGCACGGCAACATTGCATTCTAGCAGTTCAAAATGTGAGTATGTTTGTATAGGTTTTGAACGTTTTACGTCAACATTGCCTTTATGAATCAGCGCAACACCACCGCCTAATTGATCTTTTCGCGGTACATGGAGGATCTGGTACCCATCAGGAGTAATTTCTGATATGACCGATTTGTCTATTGCGGTTCCAAGCCACGTTTCAGTAAGTTCTAGAAGATCGGCGTTGTTAGATTGCATAAAATCACAGATCGACGTCGATTTGTTCTTCACTGAGCGGACGTTAAGCGAAATAAGAGAAAGTTTGTTAAACGAATTACTGCAGATCGTCCTCGGTATTTTGCAAAGACTTGATGAAGTTGAATTCAGATTAGGTTTATCCGTAATTCTCGGTGTTACAAGAGTCGGAATAGGAGATACATCGAAAGTATTGGCGAAATTTCCCCTGGAGCCGACAGATGGCGTTAAGTATATCAAATTGCTATTAGACTTTCCGCCTGTGTAATAAACGGACTGAGTCTTGCTTGTTGTCACAACGGTGCGAATCGGTCGGAAAAAATGTCTTCCTGCTTTTGTACCACGTCTCGTCTTCCGTGACGATTTCACGATGCACATACTGTACTGTGGAACACTTGTCAACAGCGGGTGACTAAATACAGGTAGATGTTTGACCATGGATATAAATAGCCTGGCAGTGTGTAATGAGTTCATGGCTGAATGATCACAATGAAATATTTACGAAAAGTGTATATATCTCAAAAAGAGGATATTTACCGCAGAAATTGTCAAGAATGTCATAGTTTCTGGTTAAGCATATTTTCATTGGCAACACAAGCAAATTTCAGCAACAGAAGTTGTCTAGAAGTCGCATATAATAAACAAAAATCCACTTACGTTGTGGGAGCTGCCATTAGCGCTAACCATTTACACAGGAGTCAACTCTAGTGTTCCAGTAGGATAAGCAGTTCCTACTCCACTAGTCACACCTAACCATACGAACACCCATGAGTGAACTCTGGTGTTCCTGTAGAGTAAGCAGTCCCTACTCCACTATTCACACCTAACCCCACTAAACCCAGGAGTCAACTCTGGTGTTCCGGTAGGATAAGCAGTTCCTACGCCACTAGTCACCCCTAACCCCACTAAGACCCAGGAGTCAGCTCTGGTGTTCTGGTAGGGTAAGCAGTCCCTACTCCACTATTCACACCTAACCCCACTAAGACCCAGGAGTCAGCTCTGGTGTTCTGGTAGGGTAAGCAGTTCTTACTCCACTAGTCACATCTAACCCCACTTAAACCAAGGAGTCAACTCTGGTGTTCATGTAAGGCAATCAGTTCCTACTCATCTAGTCACACCTAACCCTACGAACACCCAGGAGTCAGCTCTGGTGTTCTGGTTGGGTAAGCAGTTCTTACTCCACTAGTCACATCTAACCCCTCTAAAACCAAGGAGTCAACTATCGTGTTCATGTAAGGCAATCAGTTCCTACTCAACTACTCACACCTAACCCAGGAGTTAACTCTGGTGTTCCGGTAGTGCAAGCCGTTTCTACTCCACTAGTCACATATAACCCCACTAAAACCCATGGGTCAACCCTGGTGTTTCGGAATGGTGAGCCGTTTTTACTCCACTAGTCACATATAACCCCACTAAAATTCAGGGGTCAACCCTGGTGTTTCGGAATGGTAAGCCGTTTCTACTCCACTAGTCACACCCACCCTCACTAAAATCCAGGAGTCAACTCTGGTGGTCCCGTTGGGAAAGCAGTTACTACTCCACTAGTCACACATAACTCCACTAAAACCCAGGAGTCAGCTCTGGTGTTCTGATAGGATAAGTATATGTTATCTGGATGTGAATTGATTGATACCGAAAATATCAGCCTGCCGAGCCAGAATATGAAGTTTGTTGGCGAGTGACCGAAGCGAACGAGTCACAAACTTCATATTCTGTCGAGCAGGCTGATATTTTTCAGTATCAATTATATTCACATTCAGATGACATATTTATCATCCTTAAATCAACCATAAACACGGATACATCTATATTTGTATTTTTCGCGGGAAAAATTACATGATTCAAAATATTCAAAATACGCTTCCCCAAAACCGTAGTTCATAAGTAGTTTGCAAAATATACCATTCATTTTTACAGGTTTATATAAAGGTTAAGATTGTTGGAATTTCCCTTTAATGGTGATATTCATTTTTTTTTTATTACAAACATCAAAGTCACCCATTTTCATTAAAGGTTTTGCTTACCAATGCCGTTCCGGTTTAGAAAACATGACGGTCACAACCTCCTTTATGACGTAAAAAATTATGACGTCTGAGGAGAGGTTATCAAGAATTGTGTAAAGTACATTTTTGTAGGACGATGTTTGTTGATATTTCTAACGCGACAGTTCTTAATTTGATATATGTTTTAAAAAATAATTTTAACTAGCTAATGGTGTAGATGAATTTTATTTATTTTTGCCATCTTCACAGGAATTATCGTTTAAATGTTAGGAGAATTTGGTGATAACTCCTGCTGACTGTTGATAAGTCCTGCTCAGCTCACGCGGACTTTGATACGAGTTTTGTTTATGGAGCCAGCAGGTAGATATAGCCGGAGGGAAGGATGATAAGCCGTTTTTACTCCACTAGTCACATATAACCCCACTAAAACCCAGTGGTCAACCCTGGTGTTCCGGTAGGGTAAGCCGTTTCTACTCCACTAGTCACATCTAACCCCACTAAAATTCAGAAGTCAACTCTGGTGTTCCGGTAGGGTAAGCCATTTCTACTCCACTAGTCACACCTAACCCACTAAAACCCAGGAGTCAACTCTGGTGTTCCGGTAGGGCAAACAGTTCCTACTCCACTAGTCACATCTAACCCCACTAAAACCCAGGAGTCAACGCTGGTGTTCCGGTAGGGCAAACAGTTCCTACTCCACTAGTCACATCTAACCCCACTAAAACCCAGGAGTCAACTCTGGTGTTCCGGTAGGGCAAACAGTTCCTACTCCACTAGTCACATCTAACCCCACTAAAACCCAGGAGTCAACTCTGGTGTTCCGTTAGGGTATAGTGTGTCTTCTCCACTAGTCGCATCCATCTTGTTGCAATTAAATGACTCAAAAGTTATCTGATATCAAAATTGCCCGACATAAGTATGGGTAAATAATATATTTACAATTACAAAAAAAAAAAAAAAAANTACAAAACAGTAAAAACTCCCTACAATACACAATATTGGTGTCAAGGGAAATGTCCAGAGAAAACTAAATTAACTCAAGAATTTAATTTGGACACTCATTATTGACCGCTATCATACGTCTTTCTAACGGGCACAGTTGCGCCGTATGATTTTAAATGCACTAAATTGGCTATGTACGGTTTTGTTATAGATTAAATTAGCAATGTACGGTTTTGTTATATATTAAATTAGCTATGTACGGTTTTGTTATAGATTAAATTAGCTATGTACGGTTTTGTTATATATTAAATTAGCTATGTACGGTTTTGTTATAGAATAAATTAGCTATGTACGGTTTTGTTATAGATTAAATTAGCTATGTACGGTTTTGTTAAAGATTAAATTAGCTATGTACGGTTTTGTTATAGATTAAATTAGCTGTGTACGGTTTTTTTATAGATTAAATTAGCTATGTGCGGTTTTGTTATAGATTAAATTAGCTATGTACGGTTTTGTTATTGATTAAATTAGCTATGTACGGTTTTGTTATAGATTAAATTAGCTATGTACGGTTTTGTTATAGATTAAATTAGCTGTGTACGGTTTTGTTATAGATTAAATCTTTTCTATTGTAATTGAGTTCTTTTTCAATTTTTGTTATCATGGCCAAAATGAGACCACATCTGTAGAAAATGTCAGATAACATGTTCAATCGCTACCAATAAGAACAGCAACAGCAGTAATTTATTTATTAATATGAGCCATGACAATTGAAGCTGAAATTCACAAACGACAGTTAAGCTTCCTACACAACATACTGAACTGCAATAATGACAATATTAAAGCACTAACTGAAAGACAGCTAATTATGAATGTAAACAACCCACAAAGCTTCTTCTGCAGGGCCTCAGCAACTCTGGAAATGTATGATTTACCAACGATAGCTGAGCTGAAAGCAAATCTACCATCAAAATTAAACTGGAAATATATATGTAAGAAAGCAATTAAATTATTTTGGACTGAAAATCTACAAAAAATGCTTCAGGATAAAACATCATTAAGGAAGGTGAATACTAAGGATCTAAATGTTGGCTCTACACATCTTGTTTGGACCTGTTTACCATCGAATGTAGCAGATCAGGGGCGGATCCAGGATTTCAAGTTAGGGGTGCACGCACTTAAAATAATTTGTGGGGTATTTCGTGGGAAAAATCACGATTTTACGCAAAAAATCCCCCCTGTATCCGCCCCTGCAGATGTAAGGAAAGGTATAGCAAAGTGCAGAATGTTAACAGGCACATACTTAGTACAAAAAGAAAACAACGTTCCTCAAATGGACATGTAGACCCAATATGCCCACTATGTGGTTGGTGAAGAAGACATATCACATATGCTGACTAGGTGTTCAGTACTACACTGTATACGAAAGGATCAATTTACAAAATTCAAAGAATTGATCGTCTCGTATATTGGAGCTGACGCATGGTCGCACACTTTTAATTCAATGGAATCATTATATAATTAGCAAAACTAATTCTGGATTGTACAACATTTAAACATCTGTTTGATTCTGATACTAAATTTAATTTAAAGAAGGTAATGCTCCAGTCAACGGAATTATGCTACAAAATACATGTGCACAGAGCCCGGAAAATGAAAGATTATGAATAGCATGTAAAAATATATAATAATATAGATGGGAGTTTATACGTTGAAGTAACACTAGTCTGCCTGTACTTAAATTACGAGATTAATGGGGGTGGTAGCAGTCACCGTGAAGATACCGTCACGTACAGTAGTTGATGTATAATACTGACCTTGTGACCTTGTACATAAGGATCCTTTTTTAGATTTTATTGACTGAACTTCTTAGTGACCCATTAACTGTATATATATATAGGATATTGAATACAACCGCATTGGTTTTTTACCTTTTATCCGAAATTTTTAATCATTCGATATTGTGGGTGTAAATAAGGTCCATATAGACTATATGGACCTATATTATAGTGTAACTCTAAAATGAATACAAGTTATACTTGGTGGTCCAAACCTGCACGTCAATACAGAAGAAAGAAGAAGAAAAAGAATCTCAACATTTAGTAATATTTTTTTTAGCTTGCCTAGATGTATTTGTATAATGATAATGTGTATAATGTTTAAAGTCCTACTGATAACAGGTATCGGGTCCGTTCGCCCTAATTACACATTCGCCTGTGTTCGTTCGCCCTAAAAGTGTTAGCCTCGATAATTAAAAAGTATTTTAACGAACATAATGGATATTTTAATTTAAAATAAAGAAGTATATAGAAAAGTATTAATTTAAAGAAAAAAATATGTGCTTTTTGAAATTGATTTAAGTTATTTTCAAGCAATTGCTATTAGTTATATTGTTTGAAATGCTTAACTGAAATTAATGATTGTTGATTTCATCATTACAGTTTTTTTTTTAAATATTACCTTACCTTACCTCTGGATCTGGACATCCTTCTAATGATAACCATACTTGAAATGCGTATGTTGAACAATCCTCTACTAAGTGAATATATACAAGTGCGCAGGTGTATATCTTTGATCTCTTTATTTTCATTTTGCCTTGGTTCTGTAATTATGCACTTTCGATTTAAGCTGAATTGATATCGTAAATATGATAACTCTTATTCCAGTTAAAAAGTTTACCGTATTTTGGATACGACTCAAAAGTTCGATTCCAATATTAATGAATTAGAATAAATACGTAATAAACACTATAAGGGTATGATTTCAAGATGTATTCGATTATAGTCTTCGTGCCGATGATCATGATCGTATTTTTTGTTATATTCTTGGTATATAGTTGGGGAAAATCGAAAAGCCTTTGCCATATTTGGGAATCGTTGTCTGGTGAACACAATTTCTACAGACTTTCGATTCACTCATATTTACCTGCTTTACTTATTCCAAGGGACCATCAAATATCATTTATTTATAATTCGTTTATTAGTTCACCTGGACCTTTGGTCCAGGTGAACTATTGCCATCACTTGGCGTCCGTCGTCTGTCGTCTGTAAACTTTTCACATTTCAAGCTTCTTCTCCGAAACCACTGCGCCAATTGGCACCAAACTTAGCAGGAATGTTCCTTGGATGGTTCTCTACAAAGTTTCTGTTTTTTTTTGTTCCAGTCTGATATTCAACATGGCCAATAATTTCAAAGATCTTCTTCTCTGAAACTAATGAACTGACTGAACCCAAACTGTAAAGGAATGATCATTGGATTGTCCTTTACCAAGTTTCTGTTTTTTTATGCCGATCGAAAATATAAGATGGCCGCCACCGCAGGACATAGATTAACATTGGACCCTGTGAGAAAATGTTCAAATGCCTTCTTCTCAGAAACTACAAATATGATTAAAGCCAAACTGTACATGAATGTTCATTGGATGGTCCTCTTCAAGCTTAAGGTTTTTTGTTCCGATATGAAATTCAAAATGGCGGCTTCTGCAGGACTTAGTTTAACATTGGACCCTATGGGAAAAATGTTTCAAAACGCTTCTTCTCCGAAACCACTTGGACAATTGAAACCAAACTGCCCAGGAATGATCTTTGGAAGGTTCTCTACAAAGTTTATCTTTTTTATGGCGATCGGAAATCCAAGATGGCCGTCATCGCAGGACATAGATTAACATTGGACCCTATGGGAAAATGTTCCAATGCCTTCTTCTCTGAAACTACAAATATAATTAAAGCCAAACTGTACACGAATGGTCATTGGATGGTCCTCTACAAACTTAGGTATTTTGTTCCGATATGAAATTCAAATTGGCGGCTACGGCAGGACTTAGTTTAACATTGGACCCTATGGGAAACATGTTTCAAACCGCTTCTTCTCTGAAACCAATTGGACAATTGAAACCAAACTGCCCAGGAATGATCATTGGAAGGTCCTCTACAAAGTTTATGTTTTTTTTTATGCCGAATGGAAATCCAAGATAGCTGCCACCGCAGGACATAGATTAACATTGGACCCTATGGGAAAATGTTCAAATGCCCTCTTCTCAGAAACTACAAATATGATTAAAGCCAAACTGTACATGAATGTTCATTGGATGGTTCTCTACAAACTAAGTTTTTTGTTCCGATATGAAATTCAAAATAGCGGCTACGGCAGGACTTAGTTTAACTTTGAATCCTATGGGGAAAATGTTTCAAAACGGTTCTTCTCTTAATCCACATGGACAATTGAAACCAAACTGCCCAGGAATGGTCATTTGAAAGTCCTCAAAACAGTTTTTTTTTTATGCCGACCCAAAATTCAAGATGGCTGCCACCACAAGTCATAGAATTAACACAGGACCATATGGGGAAAATACAGAAAAATGTTCTTCTCTGAAGCTATTGCACTGATTGAACCTAAACTGTGCATCAATCATTGGAAGGTCCTTTACAAACTTTTTGTTTTTTTATGTTGATCGAAATTCCAAGATGACTACCACTGGAGGACATAGTTTTTACATAGGACCAATTGGTTCTTTTTATAACCAGGTGAACGATACAGGCTCTTGAGCGCCTCTGGTTTTTAATATCCTACATACAAAAAAATGTATTTATAATTATCAAGGCGAACGGACCTTTTATTAACACACGTAAGTCATTTATTTTTAATTAATATCCTACATATTTATAATTATCAGGGCGAACGGACCCATTTTTAGGACGAACGGATTTAGAGCGAACGTGTATTAGGGCGAACGTGAATTAAGGAAAACGGACCCGGAACCCTGATAACACACATATCTATATGTCCGTTGTGCGTGTAATTATAAGCCGAAGGGTAATCACAAATGGGCATCACACAGACACAGGCATTAATATACACAAGGCACAGACACAGGCATTACTGTACACACAGACACAGGCATTACTATGCACACAGACACATGCATTACTGTACACACAGACACAGGCATTACTGTACACACAGACACAGGCATTACTGTACACACAGACACATGCATTACTGTACACACAGACACAGGCATTACTGTACACACAGACACAGGCATTACTGTACACAGAGACACAGGCATTACTGTACACACAGACAGAGGCATTACTGTACACAGGCACAGGAATTACTGTACATACAGACACGCATTATTGTACACACAGACACATGCATTACTGTACACACAGACACAGGCATTACTGTACACACAGACACGAATTATTGTACACACAGACACAGGCATTAATGTACACACAGACACATGCATTACTGTACACACATACACGAATTATTGTACACACAGACACAGGCATTACTGTACACAAGGCACAGACACATGCATTACTGTACACACAGACACAGGAATTAGTGTACACACAGACACATGCATTACTGTACACTAGGCACAGACACAGGCATTACTGTACACACAGACACAGGAATTATTGTACACGCAGAGACCGGCATTACTGTACACAAGGCACAGACACAGGCATTACTGTACACACAGACACGAATTATTGTACACACAGACACAGGCATTACTGTACACAAGGCACAGACACAGGCATTACTGTACACACAGACACAGGAATTATTGTACACGCAGACACAGGCATTGCTGTACACAAGGCACAGACACAGGCATTACTGTACACACAGACACATGTATTGCTTTACTGTACACAAAGCACAGACACATGCATTACTGTACACACAGACACAGGAATTACTGTACACACAGACACAGGCATTACTGTACACACAGACACATGCATTACTGTACACAAGTCACAGACACAGGCATCATTGTACACACAGACACATGAATTATTGTACACACAGACACATGCATTACTGTACACACAGACACAGGCATTACTGTACACAAGGCACAGACACATAGTAGTCCTACTATATAAATCCTTGCTTAAAATTACTCTAGAAAATTTTCATCTTGGGTTTAGGTTCATTCCTAATTCAAATTTGCCGCCTTCTTCTTCTTTTTCGTAGATCCCTCCAGAGTTGGAGCACACACTATTCGTGTTAAAATATTGCACTTATTATTATTAAAAGTTAGCTAATCCACACACACACATGAGGGGCGGATCGAGGATTTAAAATTAGGGGGGCGCACTTAAAATAATCGCGCGGAGCGGAGCGAGGCGCGAAAATGTTTGAGGTATTTCGTGTGAAAAATTACGATTTTACGCAAAAACATCATATTTTTTCCAATTCTACAGGGGGGGGGGGGG
>MJUT01045438.1:0-10291 GCA_002080005.1 Gigantidas platifrons | reverse complement strand
AGAAAAGAAAAACAATTCCATGCACCCACCACCACCAGAATTTACTTCAATAAATGCCCCACTACCACCAGAAAAATAAAATCATAAAAATATTTTCCTTTATAGAAACACCCAATCCTAATCTCAACGAAATTAAGAGCCTCGCACTAGTAAAATTATATACCAATATATGGTGTGTAAATCTCTCTTTGCATATAAATGTGCCTCTTGCATTTTACTATAGCTAGCTATAATTTTAATTTCAAATATAGATGATAATGACTGGCGACCTATTTATACCCCCCGCAAACAAAGGCTGGGGAGTATATAGGAATCACCCTGTCCGTCCGTCCGTCCATGTACCTTGTCAGCGCAACTCCTCCTAAACGGCTAATTGGATTTTTATGAATCTATACACACTTGTAGTACACTACCTGCAGATATGCATGAAGGAATATGGTTGCTGTCCAAAATGTAAAAGGGGAGATAATTCAACTTATACTTTCACGAAAAGGGGGGGCAGCATGTACCTTGTAAGCGCAACTCCTCCTATACGGCTTATTGGATTTTTAGGAATCTATACACACTTGTAGTACACTACCTGCAGATATGCATGAAGGAATATGGTTGCTGTCAAAAATTTAAAAGGAGAGATAATTCAACTTATACTTTCACGAAAAGGGGGGGGGGAGCATGTACCTTGTAAACACAACTCTTACTAAGCTGCAAGCGGGGAATATCACTCAGTGAGGTCACTCACAGTTCTAGTTTTTCCATCCACATGGCAACAGAAACGAAGTTTGCCATCTTTAAGGGTATATAACTCCTTTTCCGGGAAGATGACTCACTACTGTTTTGGAGCAAATTTTGACAAAATGGTGTGATCTCTCAAAACAACAAAACGGATATATCTTTTTATTTCTGTGAAGAGCCAGCGAGTTTAAGGCAAAGGGAAGTCAAGATAAATACCCCCATCCACTGAATTTTCTAGTCATTGGACCCCCCAACATAATTTATTTTCAAGAGACCCCCCCCCCACCCAACAGTAAAAAATATTGTTTCACCCCCACAACCAACAGAAAAATGAAAAAATGGCGTTCCTTTCTCCTTTCTTAGACTTAAATGGAACAGCCGTAACTGAATTTAGTACTGCTTGATTGATTGATTGGTGTTTAACGTCCAGCGAGCAATTTTTCAGCTATATTCAGGACGCGAATTTAGTACTGTGTTGACTATTATTTTACCTATTTTGTTCCAGTATTGTTATAAATGCTGTTATAGTGACAACTGGAACCTTTGAACCGTAATGAAAGCGAGAGGTTTGGCATTGTAAAATCTGATTCAATCCACCATTTCTTTAGAAATGCCTGTACCAAGTCAGGACCATTGGGGTTTTCGCAGTTTTCCGGTTGTTGACTGATTTTGTCTGTTTATTTATTTATGAGTTTTGACTTTCCCTTTAGAAGATTGCTTGGTGTTCGGTAATTATGTCTCCCCCCACTTTAGTGGGAAGACATATTTTTTTTGTCCTGTCCATCTGTCTGTCTGTCTGTCCGTCCGTCCGTCTGTCCGGCACACAGTTTGTCAACGCAACTCTTCTGAAACTAAACAGAATTTCATGAAACTTGGTAGGTAGTAAGGACACCATATGTAGTTGTGCATATTACCAGGAAAATTTTGATCACCTGAATTTTATAGGAGTTATGCCCCTTTGAACTTTGAAATTTCCCGAAATTTAATACTGAAGCAACTTGTCAGCGCAACTCCTTTGAAACTACTGAACATAAGTTCATGAAAGATGGTAGGTAGTAAGGACACCATATGTAGTTGTGCATATTACCAGGAAATTTTGATCCCCTAAATTTTGTGGGAGTTATGCCCCTTTGAACTTAAAAAAATTCCGAAATATACTTCTGAAGCAGCTTGACAGCGCAACTCCTCTGAAACTACTGAACATAATTTCATGAAACTTGGTAGGTAGTAAGGAGACCATATGTAGTTTAAAAACAGTTTTTATCCGAGTTGCAACAAAGTTGCAGTCGGCTTATGTTTTGGTGAAAGGTTGGCGGAAGGGTTTGTATGTTAGCCCATCTTCGTTAACGCGATAGCGCTCTTAGTGTTTGGTCGATCAACATAATTTTGGTAGGAAGCATTATTAAGTCTCCCAAACAACGTTGGGAGACTTATTGTTTTTGCTCCGTTTCTTATTATTATTATTATTATTATTCTCCTTTTTCCTTTCTCCTTTCTTTCCGTGGACCATGAACTTGTCCACGGCAGATCTTAAGAACCACTGGGCAGAATTTCATGAAACTTGGAGGAATTATAGATATATGTTTCAAGTTGGTCCTAAAGTTTTCATCTTTGTGGTAAAGGGGGTCAAAGTCATATTTTGAGGGGTTCAAAGGGGGTGGTGGTTACTATAGAATCCTGTGGGAAAGTTGAAATTTCGTACATTAATGTTGATAACTTCTAAATGGATAATGATAGACATACAATTTGACATAGTGATAGGTCACCATTAGAGCAGCAATTTTCGTTTCAAAATGTTCAAGATGTCTGCCATTTTCAAAATGGCTGCCAAAACACGGCATAAAAAATCGGTGGTAAAAATTCAATATTGTCCGATATTTGATATGTTGGTAGATAATGAAGTCCCAAGTTGATTCCCAACATTGAAAAATTTCTACCGGTCGCCATTTTCAAAATGGCCGCCAAAATACCGCAAAAATTCAACATTGTCCGATATCATGAAAATTTGATATGTGGGTAGATAATGATGTCCCGAATTGATTCCCGACATTGACAAATTTCTACCGATCGCCATTTTCAAAATGGCCGCCACAATAACGCACAAATTCAACATTGTCCGATTTCAACGAAATTTCATATGTAGGTAGATTATGATGTCCCGAATTGATTCCTGACATCGAAAAATTTCTATCGTTCGCCATTTCCAAAATGGCCACCACAATACCGCACAAATTCAACATTGTTCGATTTCAACGAAATTTCATATGTAGGTAGATTATGATGTCCCGAATTGATTCCCGACATCGCAAAATTTCTACCGGTCTCCATTTTCAAAATGACCGCCACAATACCGCAAAAAATCAAGATAAGAATTTGTCACAATGTAAAGTGTTCATTTAAGCCTGTTGGGAGACTTCATAATCGTTAGATTATAATCATATCTTGTTACACTATTATTTAGAGCGAGTTCGAAATACAGATTAATCTGGGTTTTTTTTCTTGTAAAATCATGGGTTTTTTTTTTTATAAAAAGTAGATATTTTGAGAATTATCTTCGTTAACGCGATAGCGCTCTTAGTTTTTGGCCGATCAACGTCATTTTTGATAGGAAGCATTATTACACTATTATTTAGAGCGAGTTCGAAATTCAGATTAATCTATTGTTTTTTTCTTGCAAAATCATGGCTTTTTTTTTATAGAAAAAGTACATATTTTGAGAATTATCTTCGTTAACATGATAGCATTCTTAGTTTTTGGCCGATCAACATAATTTTTGGTAGGAAGCATTATTACACTATTATTTAGAGTGAGTTCGAAATTCAGATTAATCTATTGATTTTTTCTTGTAAATATCGTGGGTTTTTATAGAAAAAGTACATATTTTGAAAATTACACATTTCTCTGAAACTACAATAGATAGAAACTTAATAGTGAGCATCGCAAGATGCGAGCTAAACAGCAACATGTGTGTAAGGAGATGAATAAATATACTAACAATACTAACCGGAAGTGGTTTTTAAGTTTCAGCATAGAATGGACAATCGGAGCGAATGACCGGAAATAGCCTATTAATTGGAATAAAAAATAACTATCCAGTTTAAAAATAACAACAATAAATAGGAATCCGTACAGCTTCTTTACATGAAACAATTAATTTATTTAAGTGTCTGTCTCACAGAAAACCATGCAAACTCGTACCATAGTGATCTTTTCAAAACCTTATGAAATCTTGTCCATGAACAACCTTTGGCCAAGTCCAATTAACACACAAAATATTGTTTTCAAATTTTATTATTTGACTGAATAATTTTTTTTTTTTCTTTCTATTATTTCAATACAAATGAAGCCAAAAACACGGATTTTTACAATATTTCAACCTCTAATATATCTTGTATAGCATAAAATGTGTCTGTCTCATATAATATCCAGGATTAATCAACTTTCACTGTATCAATTAACATAATATACTCAATATTTGATCGCATGGATTTTTTACAGGCCACACTTTAATATACCTATAAATCAGTAAATGGCCTTTTATGCAAAAATTGTACATACATAACAGGAAATATCTCCCTTGGGGGAGAAAATAAAAATATCCCTAATTTATTTTGATATAACTTTGTTTTCATACAAAAACATATAAAAAATCCACCTTCGGCAAATTAAGATAAAATGGTGAAAATAAGGACAAAAGTTAAGTACATTTGCACTTAGCCGATAATGGACAAGGTGAATAGGAAAAACAGTAGAGCAGTGTTAATGCTCAATAAGTACCAAAATATCAATACAGAATTTATGTATAGTATTCCAGAAGTATACAAAAGAGTTTAATGAAGATATAAAATTAAGGTACATTGTGGCTTTGGGAGGTGGGTGGGACAGAGCATCCATTTTGTACCTCTGGCTAAAATTGAATTTAATTAAAATTGTGTTTTCAAAATGATCTAATAAGATTTATTGGTGATAAATTAGATAAAATAAGTCAACTCTTTTTAGTTTGTATGAGGTATTTCATACTTATTGAAATTTCATATTTTATAAGGGGAGATAATTTGTAGAGGAAAAACACATTTTCTCAATTTTTTTAGAATAGGGTCTGTGATCCCGATTTTCTATTTTATACTTTTAAACCTATGTTGACCGGACTAATGACACAAAAAATAAAATTCTCGATTTTGTTTGATTTGGTCATTAAATAAACTATAAACATTGTCTTAATTGAAAATAACGCCCTAGGACGCCCATTTTATTGATTATTACCTTTTGATATCTTCGCGATCTGTGACCTCTACATTTTAATGAGCTGAGTGGTCACGTGATTACGTGACGTCACATGCGCCAAAGGATGACTTCCATGATAAACGATCAGTTGAGCGATCGAAGGTGAGACAGTAAACAGCCGATAAATATCATGGACAGTGATGACAGTAATATCTCCGATCATGTTGGTGATTTAGACATCCAGCCGTATCAGTTCGAGCCATTATATTCAGTGATTTAGCTAGCGCTCGTCACTTTCTTCATTGACGATAGATTTCCGAAAGTGACGAGTATTTCCCGTACCCTATTCGTCACTTGAATTTTCCACACAAAAAAATCCAAAAAAAATCGTAGAAAAATGTTTGTAACAATCCATTCTTCTTTTTCATTTCTGATTAAAGCTAATTAGGCCTAGTCACTACAATGACAATTGTATTACATTTTACAAGCCAATCAACGGATTATAGAATTTGTGTTTTGATTGCATAATCTTTGATCTCACGGACACCTGGTTTGATTTACCTGGTAATGATAATGATCCCGACAAAGAATTCAATCAACGGTAATGATTTTTTTTTTATAGTTATCAATATGGCATGTACTCAAAATGCCACAGTATGTATTATAAATGGACATATTTTTGTAATTGTCATTTTGAGAAAGTCGCGGTCAAAATAGATATTGATTGATTGTAATCGTCATTCATTGTACAATAATCGTCACAATGTCCACCACCACAACGAACTATTTTTGCCACGTTTCATTTATTAAAATGTCGACATCATCTTTACTGGAATATTATCCATTACTTTAGTATTTTGAAAGTGGTTTTCTCGAAAAGTCAGAAACTTAAAAAAATAAAAATGGTGCGATCAAAAGGAGTTCGCAATCCACCGAAGCTACTTTAACCAAACAAACTTTTGATGTATTTATTCTCATTTCTGTGAAATGAAATCTTAGTTCTCATATATGCCAAGGTTGGCCACGCACTGCACGAGGACGCACAATTTTTGTTTATCGATCAGCATCCAGGTAACAATTACGTTCTATTTATAGAACAGACAGAAACTGTCTGCAATTAAAAAAAATAACTACTAACTACAGTATTTTTATTCCAATTGTTGCATTTTGATTATGAGGTCTGAGAAATAATTATTTATTTTACAACTTGCTTCAGTTTTTGACGTATGTTCTATACATTTGTATATTCATTACCTACACAGAGAAGTTGGACAAATTGTCAGATAGGGCCTACATATTTTTTCTGCTGAAGACTACGCAAATACGAGTTATTACAACTGTTGTGGTACTAAACCAAAGCACATTTCAAAAAGGGTGCGGAGGGGGTTATTAAAATTTGTGTGGTATTAAACCAAAGCACAGTAATATTTAAAAAAAAAGGGGGGATTACAATTTGTGTGGTATTAGATTAGATCAAAATAGTGCCAATGTTATATTTTATCAGTTGGTTGCTAATTTGCAGAGTATTTTCACATCCTAGGAGGTTTCCATAGCTTTTCAATCTCCATTACTAACCAATAAATAAGGCAAAGTAACTGATTTTAAAACTAAGCTCATTACATTCTTGTTTATTCTTAATTAGAAAAAAATTGTTCCGCAAAAGTGACCAATGGTCTCAAAATCCTGTCTAAATCCCTGAATAATGATGAAAATCAACAGGAAAGAGAACATTCAACACCAGAAGACTCCGATATCGATGAAAGTTCCCAAGCTCAGGACGGACTGATAAACACCGACTGGAGAGGTTTTGTTTATTTGTTGACAATAATCGAAAAGAAAACACGCGATTGAACGAAAAACTGAAATAATATAAGTCAACAGGTTGTTCTGACGATGATATCGTACCCCTTACCCCCCCCCAATTTACGAAAGTTTTATAGATGAAAGGTGACTGTCCTACGTAGTGCCTCATATGTCCCCCTTTTTAGGATTCTACTTCTACATCTAGTAGACCAAGAAATATTTATCAAGTGATTTATTTTATTTTAATCATTTTTAATACTGCTCTCATTTCTTTTACAATTCCCTTATAGTGGAAAAGATTAATTTATTTGTTATGATTTATTTAAAATGTCTCAAATTGAGTCAACTTAGCTGTAATTATAAAGGTGACAGGTGTGATGTTTTTCAAACAATTATCTCATATTTAAGCCTTGGACAGTAATCAAACAAGTGACATGCTTATTGATCACTGCTTTAATTTTCTAATTAGGGGCACAATCATAAATATTTGGTTACACTTTCGAATTTTTGTCTTTTACAGAGAAAAAACAAATAAATAAATGACAATTGAACTTCTCAATTAATTCCATTCAGGACACCATTTGAAACTTCTTGTTATTTCACCCACGTGGATGTTTGTTTTGGTTTGCTAATCACGGCTTTGTTATGGAAATTTCGTATCGATATCAATCAACTGATTTAGAAATGGATGACTGGCGCATGTGACGTCACGAGTGGTTCAACCTCGTTATCGCACTCAAAATATGCATAATTTCTAGGTCAGCAGAAAGGCGATGAAAGGGGTGTTTGTCCCTTTGTACGTATCGTTAATCACATGAAAGTGAAAAAGAAATTATTTTTACAGCATTTTGGAAGTATTTCACTAAGTTTTGTGAAAAATTAAAAAATCGTGTCATTTGTCCTTTAACGAGTCTGCTCATCCTCCTCCGTTGTTCTAGAGTCTGCCACTCAAGTGATGGGTTAACATGCTTGTCACACATCCTGGTGTTCTGTTGATGTAATCATTTACGACGAAGCGGGCAGCTCTTCTTTGTACATTTTCTAATGTTTGTATCAGGGTTTGGGTGGTGGGATCACAAACCATTGCTTCGTATTCCAGGGTTGGTCGTAGGATCATGAGGTATCTGGTTTCTCTTACTTGTTTCATTTTGATCAACTGCCGATTGGTCTGATCAAAATGTTTTGTTTACAACAAGAGAAGTGGATCAGCGGGGGTAAGACATCATGTTTGATATTTTATGCCTTTCCTGTTGGAGTTATGAATTGATTTGAGCGTGAAAAGGATGATGTTTCTTTATGAAAACTATTATTTGTTTTCTTATATCATTGACTTTCTCGGTGGACCCACATTTTTACAAATAATCATGTCAAAATTTAATGTTTTGAACTGTCATCATTTATTTTACAAAACATGTACATAAACACATACGAGATCTATGTCTAATTTACGTATTTCAGCCCATAAATTTAATACATGTATAGAAGACTCCTAGAAATTAATGTTTCTGCCAAAAATGTAATACCGGTGAGATAGAAGATGAAATGCATTTTTTATATGCAATCATTTTGAAACATAGAGGAAAAATATATTAGATTTAGTGACGGGTGAAGTTTGAATTTCCATACACTCAGTTGTGAGAACAAATTTATTTTTTAATGAATAATGAAAATATCTCAATACTTAATACAGTGGGCAAATTTATCAAAAACAGTAAATCAACTTTTTAAAAATATTTAACTTAGGACATTCCACAAATAAATGCACTATAGATTCTAGATTATTTTTGCAATATGGACAATTATAAGTGTCCAGATAAATACCTCTGGTTTTCATTTTTTCCCCAGTAGGTAAACACATATGTATTGTTTTATATATGAATTCTCTAATATATAATGTATTCACTCTACATAAGGTAGCCCATATTGGCTTGAAATTAATGTATGTATAGGTTAACTCCACTTTATGTGTGAGTTCATCAAGTTCCAATAATTGTAAATAAATATCTTTTACAGTTTTGTTATCTAGTATAATGTTTTCTTTGTATTTTAATTAGTACAAGGTTTTAATTGTGTTGTGTGTGCCTATTGTTTGTATTGTGTGCTGTACGTAGTTAAGTGCTAGCTCCGGTAGTTAAGTGCTAGCTCCGGTAGTTAAGTGCTAGCTCCGTAGTTAAGTGCTAGCTCCGGTAGTATATCCCAAATAGTATAACCCAAGAAATAGCTGAAAATGCTTGTCCATACAGAGTTATTTCCCTTTAAAACTTGTGTGATTCTATTTAAAAGTAAGGCATTGATCTTTGTTTGTATGTCTGGAACTTGTTGGCCACCATTACAAAAAGATTGTATCAGGGATTTCCTCTGTACATATTCAAAGTTACCACCCCAGAATAAAGTATATATGTATCTGTTGAAATCTGTATGTGTTTTGTTGACGGGGGAACTATCCTGGCTACATACAAAATTTTACTCAATATATAAGTGTAAACGTGATCGAATACGTTTCCCAAACACTGACTCATAACCTTAATCTTATATATTATTTGACGGCGGCTTTCTCAGTGTGAAATTGCGCCCATAAATTTTTTTTATATTAGAATTGTGTATGATTCTATTATTACTAACTTTTAAATTGATGTTTATTTATTAAATAGTGTGAGTTTTAGAATATTAAACATATTGTATCATACGAGCAACACGACCCCCGGATGAAAAGGATACTTGTATTAAATGATAGGCGTTTGACTCATCACAGTCACTTGAAGTTTCAAAAATAAAAATAAAAATAAGAAAAAGATGTTTTTCTTATTTTTTTTTTATATTTGGAACTTCAAGTGAATGTGGACTCATAATAATAGACTAGTAAGATACATTTACATGTCTATGCGTAGATGTGATGCTCGCCTGTAGGCTGTGCCTAATCCATATTATTTGGTATGGGTGGAGATGCCAATGTGAAGTTGTGCATTCAACATTTGTTATCCCCCGGGCTCAGCCCCACCCCGCTGGGGAATCTGTATAAAAAATGTGACCAATATCCCCACCTTAAACCATATATATTTTATGATCAGGGTGACTAGGCAAATTAAATGCATTATAGCCCAGGCCCTGGGGTCATACCCCACCCCCTACCTGAAGTGAACTTTTTAATGGTTGAGATCCCCACCCTTAAACCATATATATTTATGATCAGGGTGACTAGGCAAATTAAATGCCTTATAGCTCAGGTCACGGTGGTTCATACCCCACCCCCTACCTGAAGTGAACTTTTTAATGGTTGAGATCCTCACCCCTAAACCATATATATTTATGATCAGGATGAATAGGCAAATTAAATGGCCCAAGATTTTGACTTGCAACTCGGCTGTTGCATCTCCGATGCTTTCTCGATTTTTTTGTTATTCATTGAACCTTAATTTTATTTGTGACCTAAATAGATTTTTTACCTTTGACTACAGTTTGTGGGACGGAGGGAGACATCTGTTTTTTCGGACAAAAACAAACTTTAATTTTGTTATTACTCTTATTTCCAACA
>MJUT01045429.1:0-36140 GCA_002080005.1 Gigantidas platifrons | reverse complement strand
ACGAGGAAAAACCGGATCTGTGGTATAACGTTTCATTCTCTCCTTGCGTGCGGTAGATCATGGGTTCAAGTCCCGGTCGAGTTAAACCAGAGACTATAAAATTGGTATTTGCTGTTTCTCCGCTAAACACACAGCATTAAAGAGCTAATGTAGAGACTGCTTTGCTCGGAAAGCGGATAATGTGTCCGAATGGAAGGGGGACATGTCTATACGTGGACTGTTGTTCCTGTGAGCTAGCACTGTCAAGATCCGATTAAACGTGTTGGTCTAGTACAAAGCGGACATCATCATCATGTCATTGTATGTAACTTGTTCTTGTCATGATATTGCTGACAAATTGCTGATTTGGTGTTGAACACAATCATTCACTCATATACGAGCATGATCTATCAGGATAAGAAGTAATTTTGAGCTGACTGATATATTAAAGGTAAGCTTTAACCTGTTAACTGACATTAAAACTTCCTGTTATATGTTTTCTGTTCGTACGACATACTCAACAGAATTCATTCAACAACAACAAACACATCAAAATTGAATGAATTATAAAATTCTATATACCTTTCAAATACGCGAAATTTCGAAATGTTGGCCCCGTTAGACCCAATATTGAAATAAAATAGCACGCATTTTTTC
The DNA here is from genome assembly GCA_002080005.1 of Gigantidas platifrons. Taxonomy (NCBI): domain Eukaryota; kingdom Metazoa; phylum Mollusca; class Bivalvia; order Mytilida; family Modiolidae; genus Gigantidas; species Gigantidas platifrons. The sequence goes on along the minus strand of MJUT01045429.1, from coordinate 35,504 downwards.
ATTTTGTATCGTCTATCAATGACTTACAAAGATGAACACTTTGCAAAATGCAGCATTAAAGTTGGATGAACATTTATAAAAAAGTAAATCTTTTTAATTCCCTCCCTTTTCATTCATTTTATGTATGAAAAAACGGCAATAGTTACATAATAATGTTATGCATGTTTCTCAAAAGATTGTTCTTAAGGAATGCATTAAAAAATCCTCATAAAAAATAAAGGAACAATAAATAATGTATACCCATATATATGGACACACCCTTTCTAACACATTTGGGTCCCTTGTTTCTTTTGTGTAATTCTGGTTAACAAAACAAAACATACATTTTTTAGAAGACAATCTCATAAATATTGATACCCAGTTTGGTTCCAAAAAAATAAAAACAAACAATGGTCAACAAAACTTTTAAAAATAAAAAGTAAACGTTGAACAACGCTAACCCTAAATATAAACCATGAGATAAACTCGGGTGCTCCGGAGGAGTGTGTAGTCCTGTTCCACTAGTAACGACTATCAAAACACCTAGGGTAAAAATCAGGTCATAGAATTAAGAGGAAATAATGTCGGAATAGAGTCTACGAAAAGCGTAACGGAAACATACAATGGTCGTCTGCCACTGAGATATTTGATAACTGTTAACTAAGTTCTGATAATGTGATGACTTAAGTTAACCACTAGAAACCCTTCCTTCTGAAGCTTCCTTGTTATCAACAACTCCATATCAATGACATCCTAGCCCAAGTATACAACTCACAGAAGATAATGTGATGTCTTAGCTTAACCACTATCAACACTTTCTTCTGAAGCTTCCTTGCTCTCAACAACTGTATGTCAGTGACATCCTAGCCTAAGTATCCAACACACAGAAGATAATGTGATAACTTAACCACTAGAAACCCTTTCTTCTGAAGCTTCCTTGCTCTCAACAACTGTATGTCAATGAAATCCTAGCCTAAGTATCCAACACACAGAAGATAATGTGATGTCTTAACTTAACCACTATCAACACTTTCTTCTGAAGCTTCCTTGTTATCAACAACTCTATATCAATGACATCCTAGCCTAAGTATCCAACACACAGAAGATAATGTGATGACTTAAGTTAACCACTAGAAACCCTTTATCCAGAAGCTTTCTTGTTATCAACAACCCTATATCAGGGAACTACATACCTATGTGACAAATACACAGATGTTTAATATGAATTAAAAACAAACAGGCTTAAATTGTGTTTGTCTATAATTTTTTCAATACAGAGGGTAGTCAGTGTGCTCACAATTTATTGTTCAAATATTTCATGATTATTATAATAAATAATGAACATCATGAATTCTGGTGTTGTTATATGTGTTTATATTATATATCTATTGTCCTCTTGTAACATCAAAGAGAAAAGCAATATCCCACTTATTTACAACTAGTAACCTATTGGTAGATCTTTCATAATCAAGTACCATCCTTAGAAGACAATAGTTGTTTATGACGTTGTCCATCAGCGGAGATAACCACGACATTCATAGAATCACGACGGTAACATACACGTTTCCATCATTGTCTACGGAGATACCAAGTGGACGTCATAAAATACGTTCATCTTTGAATTCCCATTGTGTTGTACCTTGTAAATCACAGCATGTCACGGTATGTGTGTTATAGTTTGTGTAGTACAGTTTGTCTCCAAATGTTGCTACGTACTCAATACTATACATATCTCTGTTGATGATGTCACTTACGGATTTGTCATCGAGATTCAACATCTTTAGTCCTTTACTCCAAGCACAGTAGTAAATTGTTCTACCTCTTATCGCCATGCCACAAATGTTAGTATCCATGGAGATAGTTGTCACGACTTTCTTACTTTCTATGTCTATAATAGCTATACATCTTTTACTATCAAGTCCAGACGAAACAGCAACGCTATTGTCTCCTTTTATATAAAGTGTATCACAAGTACTAGATCTTGTTTTATCTTTACCGATTTGGAATAATTCTACTCCTTCTTTATTCAAAAATGTTACAATATCTTTTCCGTAGCAGGAAAATATCATTCTACCATCTGGAAGTAAAGAACATCCGGACATGTCTTCTCCTTTTGTGTTTACCTTTTGTTTCAGATTCAGGTGTATATTTTCAACTGGCATAGGTGGTTGGTCAGCTATCATTATGTGGGCCTGCTTGAACTTTTTTCTAACTAAGGTTAAATCACAAGGCTTTGATTCAACAACTACTTCTCCAAAGCTTTGAATGCTGGTGGTTAAGTTCTTCAGACTCGTATCTATATTGCATGATATTTTGGTTTGTTTAAGACTGTCACTGTTCACTAGAGCATGTAAACATGTGTCTTGGGCTTTTACATCACTCTCTATTTGCTTCAAGGCCAGAAATGTTTGCAGGTATGATGCATACTGTTTTATATTGACCATGTTTCTATTGTATTTACTCAGTTCTTTCTGTTTCTCATCTAAAGATACCATCAATTCACTTGTTTGCCTGGTAACTATGGATACAGCTTCAGTCAATTCATTCAGCAGATTTACTTGTAACTTGTCAAGATAATTATTTATTTTTCCCCTTAGTTCCCTTATTTCATGCTCAATTATTTTTTCTGTTCTGTAACAGTAACTGAGTTGTTCTCTCTGTTTTGTCGAATTTTGTGGATATCTTCCATCATTTCGTCAATTAATCGTTGTGTTTCATTAAATTCATGTGAACTCTTCACATTTTTAACTATATTTTCAAGAACGGTTAAATCTTTGGATTCATTGTGATCTTCCGCGATACAAATTCCGCAACAAGGACACCCATGTTCCGTACAGTATAATATAAACCTTTCGTTGTGCCCGTTGCAGAACTCTCTAATTTCCAAAACGAACGACGGCAACTTTTGGTATTCAGAAATAGGTATGGTGCTATGGTTTCGGGAGGAGTTCGATAAACTGTGATGCCGTGTGCAATCTACACAGAGTGCTTGATCACATTCAGGACACCAAACGTCTGATGGCTTAGAAATATGACAGACATCACATATACTATAGGTAGATAGAGAACTCGTCATAATGTTGATATCCTGAAATATATTGTTTGTATTCAAATTCAAATTTAAAGTTTTAAATTCCATTTGTTTTCTATGCCAACAAACACTGAAATTAATTTATTAAAATTAGATTTTCAGCTTGTACATTTCTTTTCTATTTCTTACATATTATATATCCTACACAATAATTCTGAAGTTTTCTTCTTTTTATCAATAGAACGATATTTATTTTGACAATCAGGTGCCTGTAGTCTCTCAAGTGGTTTTCAATTTAACTTCTATTTTTTTATAATTCAGCTAATTTATTTGCCATTTAATGAAATTTCCACTTATAGTAGTAACAACCATCTTGGATGGAGAGTATGGAAGTGATGCATAATTTAAAGAGCAAACCGATCAAAGAAAATTTCAGCTGAATGATAAAAAAAAAATATGGATCGGTATAAACTGACTGAAAGAGAATTTTCACAGAAAAACCCAGAAGAAATGTTGAACTACTCATTATGATGCAGCTGCAATTTAAATTTGAGTTGATTTTGACTTCAAATTAAGCAGTAATCAGCAATTCAAAAAAATGTTTAGTAACAGCAGCCATCTTGAAAATCTAAAACATTGAATTTTATGGAAAAATGAAGAATATGTCATACTCATTAAATTCGAATTGGCGTTTTTTTGTCCAGATTTCGTAATTTAATATACTTTCTAGCAACGGGGGAAATCCAATTTCGTGTAAATGTCAAAAATAATATACTATTACTCTGACATCAACATAGACTTATGAGAGAAAATGTTACCCTTTCTGATATAAATTATTACAATAATATATTAATATACATAAACAAGATTATTTACAAATGTTCTGCACTTATAAAGATAACCTCTATACATATTTACACACAAAGTTTATTTTAAATTAGATGTATTTTGAGATAAGATCTGTACTAGTTTACATATGGAGGAAAATATTTTGAAGTGCATTTTAAAGTTCACTAAATATAACAAAAGAATAATAGGATTCGTAATAAAAGCGTAATTAACAAATGTAGTGCGCACGGCGCATTTCTGGAATATCCTTAATCAGATACACTCAACATCGAAAGACTGGAAAGCCAAATAATTTAAAGTTTAGGGAGCAAAACAAAACCAAAGGGCCTAAACAGGATAGCCAAAATCGTACATAAACTATTTAATTTCTTTCAGAAAAATGAGAATATGCACAGTGCCATTGAAAGAGAAATATGAGCTTGGATGCCAAGTCCGATATGCCTGAACGGCATCGGTGGTGAAATGGTTAGTTAACGAGCTCGCCTCGAATGTCGTAGATCATGCACAGGTTCGAGTCCCGATTGCGTCAAATCAGAGACTGCTTCTCCGCAAAGCAGGCAGTATCAATGAGTATGAGTATTTGGGTGAGTATCAGAATAATATGTTCAAGAATAGCCGCAGGTTTACTGGCCGACTGTTTCAGTGGGGTAGCACTATAAAAATCCACAATATATACTAGTCAAACAAAGAAACGTTACACCTTTCTATTTTTATAGCATTTTTAATACAAACAATATTTTATGATAAAGTATTGTTTTCAAGTCTTTATGTCGCTATGAACATAGACATGTGCACAAAATTCATTTCAGTTCAACTTTAACTGTAAGGGAGTGCAACAAATCGTAACACCCTAAACCTAAATAACAGTTTAATAGCGTGTGTGTCCTCCTCTTGCATTGATGACAGCTAGACACCTACGGCGCATAGATCCTATCAGATGCATAACAAATGCCTGTGGAATGTTGTTCCACTCATCTCGCCCTTTGAAGCCGATCAATAGATGCAGGGGGATTAACTCGTCTACGGATGCGTCTTCCAAGCTCATCCCACAAATGTTCGATGGGATTTAAGTCTGGTGATAATGCCGGCCAAGGTAGAGTGCGAATGTGGTTATCATTAAGGAAGTTCATGGCAACACGTGAAATATGGCATCTAGCGTTATCTTGCTGAAAAACATGATTGAAGTGATGTGTTCGAATAAACGGGAGTACAATTGGAGACAAGATTTCGTCACGATAACGAATGCCATTTAAGTTTCCAACACTATTTTAAGGTTAGTCTTTTCAACATGACTAATTCCACCCCATACCATTACACCACCGCCTCCAAATCGATCGGTTTCATTTACACAACCATGAGCGAAACGTTCCCTACGACGACGATAAATACGCACTCTTCCGTCGCTAAATTTCAAATTAAACTTGGATTCATCAGAAAACAAAATGTTCTGCCAAGTGTTTCACTGAAGACTTGCACGTGCCCATTGAAGCCTAGCAATCCTGTGCCGACGTATTAACTCCATACCTTTGAGAGGGCGACGTGAACGGAGACCAGATTGACACAACCGATTACGAACTGTTTGGTCAGAAATTCTGTTGTTACGTATACCAGCGGTTCGCCTTGCTGTAACAAAGCGATTACGTAAGTGGATTAGTGTGATGTGTCTATCTTGACGTAACGTCGTTTCTCGTGGTCTACCACTACGTCGACGATCAGATGCTGTATCAGTTGCTCTTACACGAACGAGCAATCGGTAAATTGTCATTCTTGAGCAATTAAAATGGTTTGCTATCTCTGTTTGTGTCATTCCGTCTTGAAACATCCCAACGGCACGTTCGCTCTCATTTTGGAGTAATCGGGGCATAGACTTACGTGTAGAAAAAATGTTTGTTGAAGTGGCCTTTTGTTTACAATTGCAAACGACACAGTTTATGGCCTTTAATTCTAATCGAGCACACCTGCATACATTTTAAATTATCGAATGATGAAAAACGTGAATTCCCGAAACTGACGTAACGTCATTCTGTAGAAAAATAACAATGCCGGAATCGATAGGCTAATTAACTAATTTTTATATTAATTAATTAAAAACATATGTATAGAGCACCTGCTGAAAAAAAAATATGAAAAACTGATGTAACGTTTCTTTTTTTGACTAGTTTTCAAATAGTAGAAATACAAATTGCTCCCGTCATATGATATAGCTGTGAAAATAGCTCATTTGGATTTTAAAAAAAGGCAGCATTCACTCACTTCATATGCCTGAAATAATGTAAATGCTAAAACCCGGACTGAAATTTGTCTCTGATTCAGTCTTTAGCGTGCAGGGAACGTAGTACTCCCCATACATGGACCTAATGTACTTCACGCTCATGCTTTTCGGTTATAATCTGACAAACCTTGTGGAGAGGATATCCATTATCTTCCACCTGAGGTAGCATGATGGGTACCTCAATGTTTTGAGTCTGGGAACCGTAACAAGTCAAATACAATGAGATATTAAAAATTGTAAAGTGCATTTTTTACTTCATATATATATAAAGGAAAGTAGGACAAGCTCATCATTTCAGGTGATAATTTCTTAAAAAAATGGCAGTAGCTGTACCAGTCCTACAATCATTATAAGTTGATGCAGGGAAGTGCTAGGGGAACAACACACAACGTTAAAAAATATGGGCTGGTACTGGTACGATTATCAATAACATTTTCACACACACACACACACACACACACACACACACACACACACACACATATATATATATGGTTATATTTATATACATTGTAGCAATATTAATATGCAGTTGCAGGAAAAATTTATGTTTATACAAAAATCTACATTGAGAGTGGGAGAAATGTTGCTTCCATCAACCTCATTTTCAGAGTTCTAATTATTAATATTGATATTGCACATCAATGTATACTTTATCCTAAGTTAAAATAAATAAATAAATAAATAAATAAATAAATAAATAAATAAATAAATAAATAAATAAATAAAGCTTTGGTGTCTTATTTGATCGAGACTATAACTTTATGAAGTATAAACGTCATTTTCTGCGCAACCGAAATTTTTAAATGCGAAAAGCTAAAAAATCATATGACATGTTTGAAGATACCAAATGGGGTAATAAATAAAAAGCCGTAAATCGAAGGACAGACAATAGTGAGACAGACAATGGTGAGGCAGACAATAGTGAATACAATGGCAAACGAAAAAAGGACAAAATGACAGACAATGATCTACAACACACTACACAGAAAACTAAAGATCTACAACACACTACACAGAAAACTAAAGATCGGCAAAGCGAATCCTACTAATTAATATCCGGTGGACCGGGGCTCCTGTTTCTGCTTTATATAACAGCAACTTAAAATACCTGAAAATAATGTCTTCTGATGAAATATCTCAAATTCAGAAAATGGCGAATGAGGAAGTTAAATGCTGACGTGGTTTATATTTTGTCACGATTATAATCAATACTGACGCGTGACGCGCGAAATAATATGCATAGTGATATTTAAATTCAGTGCTTGAACCTATTCAATATTTATATACAAATTAAACTCTACATTAATTATCATTTGGTTAATTATTTCTTAAGAATTTTTTTTTGATAGAAAGAACGGAAACGGGATCGACAAAGAAACTAGAGGCCCACTTGTGCTTGTATATCGGTCATTTGATTATTCTCAGGGCCGTAACTACCACTGAGGCAGACGAGACAATTGCCTCGTCTGAATTTCTGAAAATGGAAAATGAAATAACGGAAAAAAACAGAGAGAGAGAGCTATGTCCTACGCCAGTGTGGATTGAAGATGCTTTACATCCATCGTATTATACTATCTAGCAGGTAAATCCAGAAGCTGTTCTCAAAAGATGGAATTCAAGTGACAATAGGAAAATCCATCTTGCATTCACCGACTAAGTACTGTCATTTTAAATTATTCATTAGGATATTATTTTAAAAATCAATCAGCTGTGTTATGTGGAATTTATCATAGAAGCTTCTCGACGGCGATAGAAAATGGGATATAAAGCGTCTCAATAATATAGAAATCGATAAACAAAAATGCTTTATTATGGGCCGTTAGGTCACAGCTTTCCACTGTCTCCCCTGTTTCAAACCCCTAGTTACGGCCCTGTTCATGGCTTAGTGATCTTTAAAGGGATATAGTCTACCGGCTGCGTAATTTTTTCATACCCAAAATTATTGTCGATTTCCATACTAACCTTCATAAAATGAAGATTAACACCGAGTTATGCTGCAAAAGATACGATTTTTTGACAAAAAAGACCCAAAACTATCGTTATCGGAATTATTGTTCGGATGACAAGATTGTAATTTTATTCATATTACCTTCTTATGTTACTCGTCTTGAGCATGCGCACTGTTTAGAAACAATAAACAACATGTGGTTCTTGGGCAAAATGTAGTTTTGATTACATAAGTCATAAGTTTATTGTTTCACCAATCAAGGGCCCACAGGGGGCATATACAATATGAACAAATTAAAATATAATTGTTTTACAACATAAACAAAAAACAGCAATAGGTGTGTATTGATCCTTGTAACAATTGAGGAGGAAATAATGTGCATCTTAAAATAAAGAATTGGTATGACTACTTGAAGCACCATTAGGATGAATTTATGGGCCACGCCAGTTTTGTGACTATACAATGTAGTAACAGTATCAAAAAGCCGACAATAAAAAATATCGATTACAAAATATATTAAGATTCGTTCATTTCATAGGGTGGCCATCAAACTGTGAGAACCAAGGGACGGTGCCAGTTAACAGACCTGTGACCCAATATAATCATAAGTCTGAAAATCTTGTGCTCCCCGCAAGATGGCCAGCCCGTGGATTCATCATTCCATAACTCAAATTATCGAAAAAATTAAATAAACAAAGATCAAAATAAGGTAAAGTATTTACATCATGGGGTGTAGATATACACAATTTTGGACTTTCAGAATTTATTTTACATTTATCTAGAAAAATGAACTCTATTTTGTTTTTAAATAATTCATTATAAGTGAAATAGTTTGCACTAATTCAGTTTAGAGCAATAAAAAAAGTCTTATTTTAGATTTTGGAAGGAAAGATTTTCACGTGGGACTTTCTGATGACCAGTTTATTTCGGGTTTTTTTTATGGGAGAAGCATTTTGGTCTTGCAACAAAATTATCAGTCCCTCTCAAGCTATTCCATTTTAATTTTATATGTTTTTTTACTAAAAAATTATTTTGATTCTGAATCTTGAATAAAAAAAATTTGGCTGGACAGGAAAGAAAACAAATATTCCGACTTGCCATTTTCACAATATAATCATTTACTTGCCATTTTCACAGACACAGTATAATGAGTTTTTCTATAATCATATACAAAATTTTGAAAGAAAAAAAAATAAATCCGGCACTTTCCGGAAAATACAAATGTAAAAGAATATGATTTTTGTCGCGTCTGAAAAAAAAATATGTCTAAAAAAAACACAGCCCCCTTCAAAGTCAATAGTCAGTACCATATAATTTGCAATTAATATTGCTCAGCAACTGTCTTGTGGAATATTAGAAGGTCTCTTTCGTTTCTAATCCAGCCCAAATTTCTCTAAAACATTCCGGTCAATCAACACTGGCTACGTCATTCGTTTTCATCAGACATGTATTTCACTGTGTTATATGTCTCTATTTTCATATTGTCGGTAAAACTGGCTAAAATAAATTAATTTAACATGTGTATCAAAATCTCTGGGAACAACTTCATAACTTATATGAGGAAAAAAACTAATTTAGTTATTTTTAAAGCTGGCAAAAAAGTCCGATCGAAAATAACTCTAGTAGTTGCTTTAACAATTTGGCCCCATGGGGTGCCTCCTGGCATGTTTTCAATGGTTATCGTGGAAATATCGACCGAATCTGTTAAGGCATGCAGTTTTCATTCTTTCAAATCTTTCAGATCTATTCCTGATACAGAAATTATTTATCTCTACGTCTTTTAGATACAATATCGGTTCGCAAATAGCTTGTTTCCTCAACTTTTATAGAAACTTACCTGAATTTCCATGCTGCATCCGGGCTACTGCCATAAAAATAGATAAATAAATAGAGCTGGCCTCGCCCAGGTCAGTGCATAATTAATTAGCTTCCGGTAACGATGGTCAGCTTTTTTAATCGAAAAACAACGTTTTGGAGCGTATTCGTCAATAATTCGGTTTTTAATCTTCATTTTATGAAGGTCAGTACGGAAATCGACAATAATTTTGGGTATCAAAAAAATACGCAACTGGTAGACAATATCCCTTTAAGACGTGGTTAATATTTATATAAAACTCAAAATTATTTTTGGTAAATTAGTTTCGAATTGTTCATTATAGAAAGGAAGAAAATCATATCGATTCACTGAGAAAGAAACTAGAGGCTCACTTGAGTTTGCATATATCGATCAGTTGATTTTTTATAAACATTACGTGATTTATGTTGAATCAAATCTAGATTTGATTTATTTTCATATGTTTAACTTTATTTCGTTAAAGAAAACGTAGATATCAAATTTAGTGCGCACGACGCGTTTCTTGAATAACCTTCATTAAAATATGGTCTAAAAGTGAAAAAAAAAATTAGCAATTGGGTCCTGATTTTTCGCTCATGTCTCTAAAATGTTAAAAATTGTACAACATATCTGTTCAAACACTTCAGACGGAATTATACAAAAGACACCAACTAAAATAAAATAAAAACTGCACGCATGCAAAATTTAATATTAAGGTCTACACTGGGCGAATCATGATACGACAGCAGCATATCGACAAGGGATAGTTGAACAAACTAGTGCATAAATAAAACCAATGTAACTGCAATATTTTGCTTGAAATAGTAAATTGCTGGTCACAGTATTATACTAAACAGAGTAATATGCTGGACCAACTGTATTTTGGATATGTGTCTTCTTTTACTATTTCAAGTGTTAAATATGGCTTCCAAATATGTGAAATTTCCGAATTTTAGTCCCGTTTACACCCCTTTTCGAAACAAATAGCAAAATATGTTTACGGTTCATCAATAACCCATAAAGATGATCATTTGGTATAAACCTGCATTAAAATTATATGAAAAATAAAAAGCTCAAATTCAGTTTTTGTTGGCCCCTTTCGGTTGAATTTATCTTTAAAACCATAATATATAGAAGAAATCCGGTGATATATCATTGGAAGCCTAAGGGTGTAATCTATTCAAAGAAAACAATGCATCAAAATAGGGTGAAAACTAAAAATTCTATATACCTTCCAAATATACGAAATTTCGGAAATTGGACCAATTTTTGACATAAAATAGCAAAATAAATTACGCTCCATCAATAACATTTAAGATAATCATTTTGTAAAGATAAATGCATCAAACTTGGATGAAAAATGAATTACTGTCCAACAATAACATGCTAAGATCACAATTTTGCAAGATAAATGCCTTAAAATCGGATGAAAAAATCAAAGACACAAATTGAAGTAAAGGAACAGCCCTTTTTTGTTGATTTTCTACATTTTACAGTCACAGTAGGGTGTTCATTAATGGGCTTAACCAATATATTAAGATATGTGTGGCATGACCCCTAGCCTACAGTTGAGATGTACTCTTATTTTCTAAATTCACTTTGTTCAACCGAAAATAAAGAATTTATGTGCTAAACTTGTATAAATATTCTTAGAAAATCCATAAAATATACTTATAGTATTCTACTATAAGAATAAAATTAACAAACTCATATTGTGATTTTTTCTCAGGGACGGTGACCATTTCGACGTACAAAGAAAGCAATATGTAAATTTACAATCCCAACCTTTTGGATACAGATAAACGTTCATGCAAATTATCAGCGATAAAGCCATCTTTCGCAATCTCAGGCCCGTGTGCCTTAAGCAACCTGTCAGCTACTTTGTTATTTGCCGCTGCAGTAGCACCACCGGACCTAAATCTGTGAAGTCCGAAATTGACTACATTTATACCGATTTCGGAAAGGGCTTCTTTAATTATTTCTCTGGCTCTAGTGTAAGATAATCTTGTATTCGCTTGCCTCAATACAAAAGATTTACATTTTTTCAAAAACGAAATGGGTCGAAAAATGTACATATCAGAGGTATTAACGATATTACTCGCTTCAAAATACATATTCAGTGTGTCTACTGGGAAATATATAGCATCTAGTTTAGAAATAACTACATTATTGCCATTTCTGTAACAGTCAGTTCTACTTTTGGAAATAAATATTTCTAAATAATTATTATGAAAAATGACATGTTTCGCCTTTATATTACACATTTCATTTTACCGTAAAAAACCAGAGTACATAAGTGAGCACATTGCTATTAATCTCATGTCTTTAAGTGACGTCGACTCTTTGTATTTATGGAGCAGCTTTTTCATAATGCCGGCATCAACGGGCTCTTTTTTCTTCACGGGGCGAGCCAGAAGTCTTTTTGCAGCTTCAACGATACTTTTGATAAATTCAGAATCACAGGGGTTAGATACGCCGGCTATAGTATGTGCCCACTTAATGATATAGAAAGCAGACTATATTGCACTGAAATGTTTGGCCGTCTCCAGTAGATGTTGCAAATACAGCCCAATGTACAGTTCGTTGCAAGGCAATATAGAAGTAATTTCAGGATATTTTTCAGTCCAAATAATAAATCTCTTGAAACCGAGAATGTATTTTTTGACCGTATTCATAGCTCTAGAATCTAATACAATAGCATTGAGACTTTTGTGCAAAACTTTTAGCTCTGGGTGCTGTATAGTGTTAAGCTGTGCCCAAAATCCAACAGAACATATTTTCTGTAAAAAAAATATTTAACACATTTAACAAGCTGCTATCAAATATAACAATAAATACATTTAAAAAAAATAACATCTCACCTTAAACAATTCTATTCTAAATGGGTCCAGTGACCATTACTGTCCAGTGACATAATACGCTCCAGTGAACAAACTATAAATAGCGTGCAGTGACTACTGCGGTACACATCCAGTGACTTGTATGATATACAAATCAGTGTTCCTAACACCGTCCTGTGACAAACTTTAGTAATGCAAATCTGGAAAATCATTATTGCCTGATATAAAAATTCGTTCAACTTCATGAAATTCTAAGATATCCGAGACATACTGTTGGTACTTCATATTTGAATCGAAAATCAAAGGCCAAAACCGCAATGCAGGCCATTTAGGCACTACTGCAGCTTTATATTCAACCAAGTGGTTAATAGCTTTAGATGCTAAAGAAATTGGAGGCACGAGCCAGTTGTTTTCATTAGCCCAATTACAAGTAAATGCGTCATTACCTTCTGATTTAGGATTCCAATAAAGCGAATTAAACCTGTGCAATTTGGTATTTTCAAAATTCGCAAATCTGTCGACTGTGAAAATGGCCCATAAGTTTGGTAGGAAATCAAAAAATTCTGAACTAATACCCCAATCGTCGGTATCTACTATTCTACTAAATGTGTCCGTTTTGTCACTGTACTCTCGTGGAATCCATTTAACAAATATTGTAATATTGTTCTCAGGGCAAATATTGAAGATAGACATTGCTAAAACTTGTAGATCATGAACCTTGCTACCTTTGTGTACTATGTTCACAGCGTTCATATTATCAGTGTAAACAGATACACAACAATTTGAAAGTAGGTGAGCGAAACTAGACAAACATAGCTCAATAGCTTTCACTTCTCTCCATGTTGAACTCTATTTTTTTTTCTTCTGTCTTCCATGTTTTATGCGTTACAAGATCAGTACCTTCTAAGAAACCTGCTGCCGCTATATCACTAGCATCGGTAAAAATATGATGCTGGGATTCTTTTCCTAAAATATTTATAGGTTTTAGAGAATAAACATTATGCTTCAAGAATAGGAGATCTGTGACACATGATTCGTAAGAATTAATATCTAAAGTTTGATCCCAATAATCTCTGATATTAACCGTAAACAAACCTCTAGTCATGATTTGAGTGATGTCGCCCAAAGCAGGAGTGAGAGAAATAATATTTCCAGCGATCTTAGCTGGAGTTCTGACCTTCACCTTTGTAGCATTGTACAAAACGTTTATTATTAAACTTATTAGATCTGATAATTTCTGTTCAGGAATAATAAGAACGCATTGACGTAAATCCCAAATAAAACCCAACCACAAAACATTTTGTGAAGGGTTCCAAAATGATTTATCTTTATTAGGCACAAAACCTGCCTTAATCAAATCTGATTTGACTATCTATGCATTAATCTTGCATTCCCTCTCATGTCCGGCTAGACCAAAACCATCATCTAAATACATCACTATTTTAATGCCCTGTTTTCGGCATTGTTTTACTTTAGCAAAAGCGTAACCGCTTGATTTCAAACCAAATGGCAATACAGTGGAATACAAAATATTTCACATTACCTTCAAAAATCCACGAAAATCCTGAATATTTTTGATGTAATGGGAAAATATATATGTGGTGATAGCCCTTCTTTAAGTCACACACAAAACCGTATGAATTACTTGTAACATATTGTTTGGCTATTTTACAATCTTCGAATTTTATCTTATTATCTAACACGTGTGTGTTGACGTTTCTAAGGTCTAGTATTAACCTTTGTTTACCTGTTTTATTGATGGACACAGATAATGGATTGATGACGTGCGGTCTGTTCGATTCCTCTCGAACTAACCCACATTCCAATAACTCTGTAATAGCAATACGTACAAAATCTTGATTTTCAAAAGCTGATCTGTTATTGTGTAAAAATACTGAGTTTGGTTCATTTACTAACGGTATTTTATAACCCTCTAAGATCAAACTAATAATAAAATCTGATCTACAAATTACTTTCCAAAATGCAATAGATTTAAAGAGTCGACCTTTAACATTAATGTCTAATTCATTAGTTTCATATTCATAATATGATTGAGTATTGTCATCAACATTTACCTCAAAAGTATCTCTGTGAATTTCTTTAAGCCGAAGATCCCCTGGAAGCTCCGACTCCGAGTCTATTCTTTGGCTTTTTACAGTCTCGGGCCCAATGCCCGAACAAACCACAGTTGTAGCAGACGTCCTTTGCACGTGATTGGTTTTTGGCCGGGGTTTCCGGCCCCACTACGAAAGGGCTGGATGTGAAAAATATCATTTCCACCGCTATTGTGAGCAGTTTGCATGGACGATCCAGCCGCTTCTGCTGGATGTTTCCTGCTAGGTCGCTTATCTGCTTTTTCTGCCTTCATCTTTTTGACGGCCCTGTTCACAGCGGCGCGGATTCTTTTCTCGTCTTCAGAATCGCTGGCGACCTCATCAGAAATACATTCGTTAACAGTCATCCTGCCTCAGATTTGTTGGCTATTCTTATTAGCTTACTTCTCTTTTTAAGTAGAATGGATGAGTCTCCAAGTAGATGTATTGCTTTTTTAGGACGGTTCTTCTCAATGTAGGTTATAGCGGACTGAATGTTGTCGTTAATCTCTGTATTAAGCTCAAACTGAACCTTATTTCCTTTAAACGTGAAATTGTTTTCTGACTTTTTAGCGCGTTTAACCAGGGTGTCAGTAGTATCAGCAAAGTTTTTCTCTATGCCTGTAAGTTCTTTGTTCATATAAGTAGTTAAGAGAGAAAATAAATCAGCATTCGAAACCTCGTTATCTTTCGTACCTTTATCTGTCGCTTTTTTGTTACACCTTTCATCATTGCTCATATTTCCAGCAAGATAGTCTGAGATAGGGCAATGGCGTTCATCTCTGGCAATAGTCTCGTGTTCTTTTTCGGAATCCGACATATTTGTCTACTTGAAAAAAACGTGTAGTGTGGTCACCGCCCTGACTTCGATAACTATAAATCGAGCGCACCTTTTCTAAATACCCCCATAACTGGAAAAACCGGTTGAACTATGTTAAGTATCAAGCTATAAATACATCAAAAATTCCTACGCGTACTACACATAAATATATTTCTCTCAGTAGAAATTTGGATTTGCTTCTACATCTGAATCATTTCAAATTGCTTATGAAAAATTATAATGAACAAAATGGTTTCCAGTTTCATTCGACAAGCATTGCAATACAACAGAAAAGCAATGATGATTCATTTTCAAAATTTAATAAATTATATAAAAACAAAAGATCAAAAGAAAAAAAAACACAAAAGAGAAAACACCCACAGGAAAAATGATCCACATCTGTGAAAAACATTAAACTGACAAAATCTAGCACAAATGTAGAACAGAAAAATCCAACACAAAAAAATATGCCTGAAATTATTCCTAATAATATTGAAATACCTATTTATGAATCTCACAATTCTCTAAATAGTGATTCTGAAATCTGTCATTCCATTTCTAAAAATGAACATGAACTCCGCCAGAGGTGTAGAAAAGTAGGGATTAATTTTGAGTCAAGAACACAAATTGAAAATGAAAATGAGATTAGCAAAATATTTAAAAAGAACAAGGACAAACTAAGATAGCAATTAAAACACTTGCGTTAAATCTAGAAAACATACATGAGGCTTCAGATCTAACAAATGATAAACACTTAGACCATGCATTTGACTATCCGTTCTTTTGAGTTGCAAGAAATGTCATATTCAGTTAAATGCTGTTCTATTTGTAATGAATGGAAAATAAATATGGAATTAAAAAATGTTGTTTGTGAAAAATGCATAAGAGATAAAAATCCTATTAAGCTGTTTTCTTCTGAAAACAACATGTACCCTGGCAAAATGCCGAATGTACTAACAAATATATCTATTGTTGAACAACAATTAATAGCTAGGTTTTCCCCCTGCATAAATGTCCATATGTTAAAGCATGGTGGAATTGCAGCAAATGGACAGTGTGTAGCATTTCCTCAAGAAATCGATAAACCTGCCAAAATCCTTCCAATTTTACGGTCTGAAATCAAAATAAATAAAGTTCGAAGACAGGGTCAAAATGATATATTTAAAGATTTTAATGTAAGTCGTAATAAAATTCAAAATACTCTGACCTGGCTTAAAAATAATAATCCTGTTTATTCAGATATCATTATTAGTGAACAGAGATTACATTTACTCCCAATATACGGAGATATATCAATTCACTCTGTTCAATATGACCCTAATACTGTTCATATAAATGATCAAGGACCTGCCCCTCAACACATTGCTTAGTTTCGAATATATTAGGAAAGAGAACAGACATCTGAATTTGAATCTTAAATTTATTATAGTAAAATATGTTTCGATCTATATAAGATCTTTTCAGAGATCTATATATTTTATAAGAATTTGTTTTTGCAAACATACCTTCAGTCTTAAGTTACACAGTCAAAGAGAGATCACTCCAGCCAAATAATAAATTAGTGAAACAACTTTAAAAAGTACTTGAACAAAATAATACATTCTCTTCTCATGCCTCCCTCTAAACATTATAGGACTTCGTCTTTCAAACAGGTTGTGCCTCATATTAGGTTGCAATCCAACATACTAAAAGTCTACCAAAATCTACCCGGTGCGACTTCATGAAATAAAGCTTTTAAAAAATACAATAGTTCGATTTACCTTAACTGCGCCGAAAGGCGTCCATACCTACAAGGGGGATAATCAAGATAATGGAAGCAAAGCTTTGAACCCGTAAGCGTATGAATAAAATCTATCTTCTTAAAGGCATAAACTGTTAGTTATTTAAAAACAATTATTGAAATGAGTGAAAATTATTTAAAATTGCCATATATAACCAAGCATAATATTAATATGTCTGACAGCAACGACACCCGTATTTTTTTTGTTAGATCCGTGATTCTCATATATCTAGTGTTATGTGTTGTCCTTGTAAGAGTGTTTACCTCCAATTGTTTGTAGTTTAGGAGGGCGGGCTCCTGTCGTATTGCGTTGTTTGTGGTTGTTTTCTATATAGTGATGTTATAGCATTTAATTGAGTAGTCTAATTCAAAGTGTCAGCCGGACACTTTTGCATATGCTATAGTGTCCAGCAAACACTATTTCATATCGCAATCTCTATAAAATATTGTCCGGGGGAGTTGGCACTTCAACATAGGACACTATTATGTCTTACAATATCTAACATTGTGTCCTATTTCTTTTGTAATTATGTTCTAGGTTCCGTGTTGTGAAGTCCGCTACGTCTTCCGCATGAAAGCGATGTTCGGTTCGACATTACCTCATAGTTTGTTGAAGGTATCATGTCCTATTTATGTTATTATTTCTGTTTGTCGCGTATAGTGATGTTCAATACTCATTGCCGAGTGTCTTATAAGGGGCGTGAACTGTTTATCATTCGTGAGCACCTGGGTTGACTTCAGGTTATTTGTGGGATCAACGTTCCTCTACTTTTTAGTTTTCGGTGTTTTGTGTGTTTTTTTTTCTTTGTTTATTTTCGTCGTGTGTCTTGTACATCCAGTGTTGTCAAGGTCTCTGAGTGACCCTTCTTTTTTCTAACGTTTATTTGGAACATTGCAAGGCTTCCTATGCATTAACTGCGGTTCACATCTTTTGATATTCTTCCATAGAAAAATCTTTCTTTAAAACTCTATTGTCCACATTGTCCACAACTATTCCAAATTGATATTTTTATTATTATTTTATATTATTAAGTAATTCAAGAATATTCACTAAATGTAATATATTACCTGAGGCATTTGTCAATACGAAAATCATGTGACTATTTTCACGTAACTTTCGTGAATTTCGTCGGTGTATAATTACAGCCACTATGTTTTTATTTTCGTAACCTTTCCTCCTAGAAATGATTTTTTTTTGTTATTTGGTATTATGTAAGCAATATACGATTACTCATGTGTATGACAAGGATTTCACTAATGCATGTTTAAATCCAACAATATTCTGCCGATATTGGAATAATGTAATTGTTAGAAGTGCATGATTTTTGGTAGATTTGTGTCACCTCGTCATTAAAGACAAATGTATATCTCCAGACAATAAGTTAATTCTACGTTCCTCATAACTCTCAGAAAAAGTTATCAATTTATTATTTCATTGATACTACTTTGTACATATTTCATACATTTTATATTACATCCCTGTTCAGACAAACGTAAACTTCAGTTATCTGAACACTTCAGAATTTATCCGAAGCTGTTTTGTGCAATGCTTTACACATTCAGTATTATTCAATAATTCTTCTCCTTTAATAAATGTTCCCAATATCAAAATCGCATCAGTCTTTAACCACGACATCTACTGAAGTCATGACCAGGACAACTGTTTAGGAAATATCGAAGATATGCAATTGATTTTTTTTATGATGATTAATTAGAAAAGTTTGAAAATTTTGTACATGTATTTGGCCAGCAAGCGGACCTCAGATTAAAGCGTCGTTATTGTTAACTATGCACTTTTTTATTTGTCTAAGTACAATGCTGAGAAATTGCAAGCCGAAGCTACATATAGACTTAAAAAACAATAAGGATGGATCAACAATTATCCTTAAAGTAGTGAAGCTGTATCCCGTATTTGAAAAATGCATGCATAATTTTGAACGGGTGTATATAGTTGGATAGAAAGGGATGCAACATGCTTTTTTTTTTTTTTTATAAAAGTACCTGTGTTTTCTGAATAAGGAAGAATAAAAGAAATGGTGATGCACCATTGATGGTTTATTAATGACTGACATATTAATTTCTTGGAAAGTACAGAGAAAATGTACAAGACTATCCCTTTCCTCTTCTGATATGTCATTAATGCATCTGTGTGAAGTTCTACAATGTTTTGTGTCATTTCACTTGGGCTGGCAAAGATGGACCCACTCCTGTCTGATTAAGGCTCTTTTTTATTTCCTGCAGCCTCCAATTTTCACGTAGAACAGACTTTTCTCCACTTTTCCTTGATTTGCTCTATCAATTTTTCTTTGCCCACCCACCCTTGCACTCACAGAGTCTGATCTCTTTGCACACTTTTGCCTTCTCTGCATTTGTTATGACATTGATTTGTTTTGATCTAGTTATGGTTATGTTTTTCTCCACAAGCTCACATAAGAAAACCAAGTCAGCCTTGGAGAAATGTTCACCCCTCCGTCTTTTATCATTTGAGCAGACGATTTCTGACATTCTTTTTAAACAATAATACTATGGAATTATGGGATACTATCCACTGTTTAAGCTACTTACCTACATGTTAGTTACCCACATCACTATCCAAAGGTTGAGCGAGTCAGATTATCTAGCGGATACGGTACCACTGGTTAACCATTTTATCCATCGGTTAACCTAACCAATGGATACAATTAACCAGTGTTTTGAGCAACCCAGTCATGTAAGATAAGTAATTGTTCGTGTGTCGGTCCGAAGCATTTAAATTCGCCCGTTTAGCTCCATGTTGTGATGTCCGCTACGATGTCCACGTAAAATCGATGTTCGATTTGGGTCATGTTTTATTTTTGTTATTTGTATTTATTTTCGTATACTGGTGTACAACACGATTTTATGGGGAGCAGGATCTGCTAACCCTCCCGGAGCACCACTGCCTTTTAGTTGGGTTCATGTTGTGCTATCATTAGTTTTTTGTATTATGTTTTATAGATTATTGGTTGTCCTTTTATGATGTTTGGCTTGCCCTTTGTGTTGTATGTCCTTCTTTGATTTACGGCTTCTGATTATCACTTGTGTATCTTCAAATTGTTCTCACTTAAACATGCGATATTCTCCGTCCGAGAAAAAACACAACGTTTCAACTTAAAAAAATAATATGCTATAATACAAACTAAGGATTGTTGGATATTGATATTACAAATTCAATAAAATTTGGTGGACAAGACGAGTTTCGGGAATGATCATCAAAGGCAAAAGATTGGGAAGGCAAATAATTTACAGGAAAACTTAGGAATTGAAAAATGTTAAGGAATTAGTGAATGGTGTTGATGCTTTTTGTTTTGTTATTTTCTAAACATTCAGCTTTATTAAGCAATGCTTTTCTTTGGATTAGTGATCGAACTATATCGTTGGTCCAGTAGACATATCAAGTCGATATTTAATGCGTCAGTAACTCTATTCATAACAGGACGTTTGCTTACTTAAATTTCGAATGTCTACAAGACGATTTGGACGATATATGGTACATGTATCACACACAACTGTAAAATGAGTTACTACAATTACATAATAAGATATGGTACCAGGTATATTTCATTGCGGACAGGTAAAACATATGCTACGACCGGTGAAATGTGGAAGTAAACTGGTCCTGGACCAGTAGAACTTGAAATGTTGCTTAACCCTTGATGAGTTATTATAAGGATGAGCTGTAGGTTGTTTGATCATGAAATACATCATTACAGTTTACCCTCTGTCCTCGTTTGACTCTTGTTTGTTTTATGGAGTTCCTGTTGTCCGAGTTTTTGTGCTTTTATCTCTATGTTTACATTGGTGTTGGTTTGTTGTATTTCAGACTTGGGCTTCGTGCCTGCGACGTTGTGGACATTCTTTACATTTATGAAATAAAATCAAAAACATCTACCGGTCGCGTTGATGTATACAAACAAATTGTAAGTCTGTATGTTATAGACAATTAAATATTTCGTTTGATTCAACGTATACACCAACAAGTACAACTTATTGATAGTACTAGATTAGTACTAATTTATGTACAATGATAATATTAAGGTTATCCTATATATAGAATTGAATACTGTTGTTGTATATGCTATCAATGTTTTAAGCTATAAAACAAAGAGATAATGGAGTATGAATTTCATTATCAAATCTTAGTTTTGTGTGTAGTGTATTAAGTATCATTGTTTGTCCTTTTTTATCTTTTAGCGACTGCGTTGTCTGTCCTTCTCCCATTTACGGCTTCAGATTGTTCTTGAGTACATATTAGAGATATTAAGGGGAAAGGACAGCTATCATGTCTACGTAATCAGTAATAATTGTTGTAGACCTTACAGTTACCGTCACGTAGAAATACCTTACACAATAATATCGTTTGTGAATATAATTAGTTTCTAATCAGATTTTTATCATGCCCATGATGTCGTTTATTCGTATGAGGTAGAAATCAAAAAGGGACATCTCGAGAAAAAATAAGATAATATATCCCGATCCTTTACATTTACCTTTCCCGATAAAATCTAGGTTGTGTGATTTTATTGATAACATTTATTCCATTGGGCTTAAACTGAAAGATAGCACATATATAGCTAGCTATGCTTCACGAATTGAGATACACCTCGACACTGACAGTGAAGACTAGTTAGAAACGTAACCTTACGATAAAACCTTTTTTCATTCATCACTTATCAACGAGTTTGTGACAAGAGTAGCACGAAGGGTGGTGAATGTGGAGAAGGAACTACTTACATTCCGGGTCATATGTGTTCACTACAATTTGATGGGGGCTCCTGGTGTTCTTTCTTTGGTTCTCTGTCTCATCTTTTGGACATTGCATGGTCTTTCATATTACTTCTTTTGTATCGGCAAACTTTTTCCTACACTCAGATTCCTTCTTCTAGATGTGTAATTATCCAACCTTTGTAGTCTCCGAAAACCTTGATTTATATCTGTTCTATATTGAATTCATTCTTGAATAAGTATCTGTGATGACAAAACACAAACGTTGTGCTATCAAGAAAATCGAACTTTGGTACAATGCTATTGTGGAAAGTGTGTTTGTCGTTTGCCTACAAATATATGTTTGTATAAATATTACATACCGTTGTTAAATGACCAGTCTTTCCTTTACTGACGAAAGCTGTGTAGATACAATTGACGCACAAAATCGGTTTCCATATCAAATGTGTGTAAGTCATTATCGTTCATCCAATAATATGTGTATTACAGTTACCTCATATTGTTTGACCTCGAGCGAATTGGTGATTTTCATAAATTCGCACTCGATTGACAATAACAGAATGTATGTTTTAATTTTTTATTGATTATATTATCTTTTTAATGGATATAAGATAATAATAACATTATTCTTTTAAATTACTCTATTATATTTTCCGATATAAATTAACAAGAAAAAAAACGTAAGGTTGTATTATTTCTACTCTTTGATATTTAATGAAAGCCACACTCGCTTGGCGATATAAAAATCAATAAATCCATTTGAAAATTGCAGTTGAAATATGTTTTTGCAATAATAGTATTATTGTACAAGTTGGATGCATTGCTATTGCAACCAAATAAGCTGCCTGTATTGGACATAGCACATTTATGCTTGCGCACCTCGGCCTTCACATGAGTAGTCAGGCTGAAAAAAGAACCCCGCTATGTCCAATACGGACCTCTTCTTTTGTCTCAATAGCACTGTATCTTTTACATACAGCTGTTCGCAGCCGGTGAAATATATTAAGAATGTATCTGATTATTATTGTACACCATAGTCTGATATGGGATATCACATTCCAAAAAACATCTGTGCTATTACAGTATTTAGGCTAAAGATATTGTATTACGACCACATATAAAAGGTTTAGATCACAAGTTAATTGATGTATTCAATAAAATACTTTTTTGTAAGAAAAGAAATATTCATGTCCGTTCTTGTTTGTCCCTTCGTTTGGTTCCTATCATGATTTCCTTGATAGCGGGTTGGCCCTAAAAGGAAAACTGCTGAGCCCATGATTCCTTTTTGCGAATTGGAAATCATCACTTCGAAAGCTCTACGATCACCCGGGTATCATTGTTAACTGCTACGGGACATGTGTGTCACAAAGGAACACATATTTTCGGTTTGTCGTTCCGAACAACTTGTTTTCACCAGTTTTTTTATTTGGTGTATGAGTGGGGCCCGTGTTGTTCATGATGTGCATGTTGTCAACTTATATGACGTTATTAGTTGTCATGTCAGGTACCATTTCCGCCTAAAAACAAAGTTATTTTCTTCTGAACTTCCCATTCTGCTGTAGGGGGTTCATTGTTTATGTTGTTTGTATTGTGTTACGTATACTGGTATCCAACACTATCTCATGTTGTTCGAGCTTCTGTTCTTGTATCTCCATGTTTGTACTGATGTTGGTTTGTGTCACTTCAGACTTGGAATTCATGCCTTCAGCGTGGTTTAAATACTTTCATTTACAAACAACCGGTTTCGTTGGTGTTCACAAATAAAATGTAGGTCTGTAAGTTATAGGCTTTTAAATATTTCTACTGAACACCCATCTACCTTATTAATAGCACTATACAAGTACTAATTTATATATAATGATAAAATCAAGGTTATCCTATTCTGTGAAATCATTATTAGTCGCGGGGTTCTTATTTTCGTGGATTTCGTGGTTCATTCAAAACTTAAACATTAAGATTCAACGAAATACAATTTTCCCATAGACTGTTGTCTATAGTGCTTGAAACCACGAATTCCAGAACCCATGGATCACTGCATTTTGTGGAAATGATGATTACTGGTGCTAACGAACAAAAGTATTTTTCACATTATATAGAATTAAGCACTGTTGTTGTGTATGTTATGAAAGTTTTAAGCTATGAAACAAATAAATAATGGCATATGAATTTCGAACCCGTTATAAATCCGAATTTTTCTGTGCAGTGTTTTGTATATCACTATGTGTCCGTTTATCCTTTAGCCGTTTTATTTTCGATCGTTTGCCATTACGGCTTCTGATCACCTCTTATGTATCCTCAAACCTTTCTTACTTACAGTTAGTACCTATCATGTGTCATTAAGCCTTTCTTACCTACAATTATTATCTAACATGCCTACGTAATCAGTGATAATTGTGGTAGACCTAATTGTTTATTGCTACGTAGAATCACCATACTAAATGTCATTCTTTGTCAATATCATTTCTTTCAAGTGATATGTTTTATCATGTCCATCATGTCCGTTGTTCATTCTAGACAGACTTTATACAGGTGCCTTTCATGGAAAATGAAAAGAGTCTAATCCGGTCCTTTAATTAACATTTCCGCTATATAGATGATTTCCTATCACTAAATAAAATTGATGATTTGGTATATTGCATCTATGACATTCAGCATGAGATCAGGCATACCACAGATATACCGAAGTATAATTCATATCTTGACCTACACCTTGACATTGACAGTGACGACTCGTTAAGAACGGAATTTTACGACAAAACAGATGATTTCAATATGTAAGCTTTCTATTTATATATTAATATTTGCTAAAACATTACAACAACACCTCTATGTGGAATACATATCTCTCAGTTGATCCAATATTCCTGAGCCCATGGTTAATATTATGATTTACTTGATAGAGTGTTACTACTTGCGATGAAGCACCTTTTAATTGTTTCTAATGGTTAAGATGAAGTTATCTCTTGGAAAGTTGTAATGTCACCACCATGACTTGGTTAACCGCTATGGAATAGCTACGTTACAAATGACTACGAATATGTTATGTTTGTTGTTCGTGACTTTCACCGGGTTGGTAGCAAGAGTAACACGATATGGAACAGGAACTGCTTATCCTCGCGATGCACCTGCGTTCGCTCTCAGTTGTAGGTAGGTGCCTCTTGCTCCCTCTTTTGTTTTCTGTACACTCATTGTATGTTCTTTTCCTTTTGATCATTGCAATGTATTTTCTTCTTCAATTTACGGAATCAAAGTTACCCCTTTGGTATCTTCAAAATTTCCTACGTTTATATTCCCTCTTGTAATAGGTGTTGAACAGTTTTTGAATTATCCCCAGTTTTAATGCATTTCTCAGACCTCATATTATTGCTTTAACAGTTTATTATTTTTAAGAATCCGCAGTATATTCTTTGATTCTTTTGTGTATGCACTTTAGTTTGTATCATTTTATACATAAAACGTGATTTTAATATTGTTAGATTAAAGGGAATAGAACCCATGCTGGACTTTTTGATAACTTCTGTCTAGCAACCTTGCTACGGTGATTATACTACTAATCTATACTAAAAGATAGTGGTGCTAATCATGAAAGACAAAAGCCATTTATCTGCATATAACGTACCTGTCCATCACATGCCCCGCAAAGATCTAGCTTCATCTGATTTCGACCGTTAGATAAGGAGATTTAAAAATATATGAGACCAAAATGTACATGTGGAAGTAACGTTAGCATAACATTATAATATCACGTATTCATTGACTTAAAACAATGCCGTATTGTCGGACAAATCATTGCCAGCATGTCGAAGTCATTTCATGTACTTTTACAGGATAATGGCACATACAAACATTAACGATGGCCATCTTGTAACTTTACACATTCATTTTTGCTGGTAACATACTTAATATAGCAATCTGACGACTATGAAATTCCGATGACATTCCCAGGTTGTTAATGATTTACCTTATGCTTTTTTAACATTTCATTTCCTTGCTAAAATCAAAATTCCAGGCAATTCAATTCACAATTTTTCATTTCTTGTTTTGTACACATATCTGAAAATAGTATTTCTAGTTTCTTGATTTATTTTCATTTATGCAATCTAATTGAGCTTATTAGTGGAAACTTTGATGAATTAGACAGCGCTACATTATTTGTGTGCGACCATCGCCACGTCCTTATGCATACATTTGAATCTTTCTTCAAAGTGTACCACCGCATGGTACTGTGTGATACATTATAATCTGTTGGGAGTTTTAATACGGATTGGCAGGATATACTAGATATACGACAATTTTATCCCTCGCTACTGCTCCAATAAATGATGGACTTTCAGAGTTATTTCTGACACAGGAGATTGATATATTTACCGTGCTATTTGTTACATTTCAGATTTGAAAACGCGGACCTTACATGTCAAGTTATAAAGACTGAGATAATTAACAGTTGTATTTACGATTATATTGTAGATTTCGATTCTCCTTTTTACATCCTTGATTGGAATACACATTGTGCATGTCATTATGTTATGTTTTAAAAAAAATGAGACACATTTTTGTGAAGTTAATAGTATTGTCAGGAATTTGGACAAACACAATTTCACACATAAAAAATAGTATTCGCCAAACTCTGACTGTTTACAAAGACAAAGTCATGTTTTGTCATACAATTTACAATAGAATTATCAAAAATGTATCAACTGTCATATAAAACAACCGTGATCCGTTTCATTGATTCAAAAACGAAACGCTTATTTCTTAGCTTTATAACTGCCACGGCCAATTAAAACGCTCAATAATTACTTAATTTACGCTAAGCAGCAATCACTCACTTATTCGATCTATTGTAACGAGGGAATACTCGTAAATAACTTACTTCTTTGATCATGATCACCAGATTATACTTGGATATCATGTTGATTTGCAATAATACACACTATGCTTCAGTACAATGGACAGTAAGTAAACCGGGATCATGTGATTAAAATATCTGGAATGGGAACGAACCATTGCAGCTTGGATATAGTTGTGTTTTTCTGGATCTTCAAATAAATTACCATGTGATATATAATTCAATTAAATATTATATGAAAATGTAAATATAGAAGTTATATCTAAATCAAAAGATCGGGAAGCCAAACTCTGTAGATGTCTTTCAGAGCAACCAATCAAAAGATCCAAATCTGGATAGACGAAATTAAATAATGTTACTTATACATGAGAGAGATGAACCTTAGTTTAAATAATAATTACATATATGTCAATTTAAGGTACAGTACACTGTATATTGTTCTGTATGACTAAGTCATTACTTCGACGTAAGGCGTTTGATTACCAAGGCGAAAGAACTAATCCATAGAAATCAGAGTTTGTGGCAGATATTTAGCACCGATATAAAAATGTGTGTTGTATGTTATACAAAAATAGTGTTGCTCATGTAAATTAAAAATGATACATTGTATTATTATATGAGGAGAAGGTTGTATGAGAACTGCTTCTTATTACGAAATTCATTAACCTTAACGTTGACAGTAGGTTTTTTTCATATTTAGACATATATTTTTGGCGGTGTCCGTGTTGCTCATATTTTGTCATTTGTGTTGCGCATTCCTATATTTTATTTGTTACCTGTTTGTATGTTTTGTTCATTCTTGCTTGCTGTTTCCTCTAACGTTTATTTAACGATAGTGTCCAGATTGGTTGCATTTTTGTGTTAGCAGCTTAAAATAGTAGATTACTAACAAATTGTAGAATAAATTAGTACCCATAATGTGTTAAAGACAATGTCGCTAGATGTAGTTTTGTCTGGTAAATGAATATGTAATGACGAGGTAAAACTAACATGTTGTTTTTACTACCTTCATGTAAAAATCATATAAAACGAGTCAGAAATGACATCGATGATTGTTCCGACAATACTCATGTGTGAAATACAGTACAGTATGCAGAAATCAAATTAGAATGTATTTCATTATATTCCGGTCCATCTTAGAATACAATTGTAATGAAATAATGTCTCCTTGGTATCTTGTGTTCATGACAACTATTTTTCTCATTATCAATCAGAAAAAATTCACCAAACGGACTTCATCAAGTATACATAGGGCAGAAATGATAGTTAAAAAGAAAACACTAACTCATATTGAAAAACTTGAATAACAAAAAAACATAATAATAATAATAATAATAATAATAATATCTGGTTTTATGTGTAAGTTTCAATGAAATCAAATTTATTGCAATTTCTTTCTTTTACGTCAATTCTGTCACTACGTTAAAAACAATTCTGATATATGTCAGATGCATTGCTATTCACAAAAGAATAAGACACGTCTGTTACAATATTAAAAGCTTACAGAGATGATTTTTTTAAACATTAATTGCTGGAATTTTCACCATATTGATTACTTATTAATTTCTCTGCGATTTCATCTTGTATGTAATAAGCACTGATTTTACTTATAGTGCAGTGACAATTTTCAAAATGACGTTTAGTTTTCGAGTTTAATGCACCCACCTCACATGCAGCTAAATTTTGTTATAAATAAAAGTAAAATGATTATATTTGATATTTTAAGCTGTCGTCACGATATCGTACAGTACAGTTTTTGTTAATTTGAAATTAATTTTAAAATTTCATTCTAATAAACTGATACATGTACTTCTGCAGAAAAAGCATATAATCTTTGTAAATGTACTTTTGAAAATAAATGCATGCGTTTTATTTACGCAATATACGTCGGACAACACGGCATATCTTTATGGTTAGCAATAATGCAGATTTCTAATATAATATGCGATTTTGTTCGGTTTCATCAAATTGTTCTCCACATTGAGCGTAGGCTTTGTACTTACATGTAGTGTTAAATAGTTTGCAATTATTTCCCGATTTTAAATGTTTTAAATAGTATTGACAATGTCAATTGCATTTTACATTAAGATCGATTCGCGGAAAAATCGGAAATAGTTTGGTTTTTATTATTTTAATTGCTATTGTGTTCCGGAACTGATTACTCATCTTCCACCGAAGTGTGCTTCGTATGCTAATCACCCCGAATCACTCTGTACATTACTCGATTACTACGATGAGATGAGTCAACGTTGTGAGCGAATATTGTATTTGTGTTGACATTTAAGCAAACTATTTCTACTCTGTTATATTTTCCATTAAATAGATCACCTGTTCCGTTGAAATTAAAGGTTCTTTTTAGATATGTCTGATCACCAGGTGTTTTCATCAGATCAATTGTTCAACGAGTAAAGGCCGTTGTACACTTATATCTGCCATAGTTAAGCAGAAAGATGAGGTTGATAGGAGATTAGTTGACGGGTTTAAGACAATTTAAAATGTACTCACATAATAAATCGTTCAATATCATCGAAGTTGACACAAGTCTTTTACAAGTAAACACAATTTGTCATCTCTGTATTTTCTACTACTGCTCAATTTTTTCCAAGCCCACTGTAAATACTACCTCAGTAAGTAGTCTTGTTCTTACTCGGTCCAGTAGATCTTTTGATATATACTGGTCTGTATACGTGTTCTGTCAATGCAAGACATATAAACGAGACAAAATATTACACATAATTACATCAGACGAGAGAACAAAAATACTTTTTAGCATGGCAGCACTGACAGATGAAGCCGAAATGGTACACAGAATTACTAATGATGGATTTTCAGAGAATGTAGTATCTCATGCTACTGGTATGGCAAATTACTTACTCAAAAGAATTAAGGAAGCCAGTGAAGATTATTTCACATCTAAGCATGACAACTTATTTCAATCCTTCATTTCAACTATCGAAGATCACTTGCTAACTCACAAAAATATATTCACGTTGAGCCAACTGCAATAACTGGTTTTACTAAATTTCTGTCTTCTGAACGAAAGGAAAGTTACACATCACACATACTACAACATAAATTGGAAAGATATTTTGGTGAATTTATAATAATACAATTACAGCCAGTTCAGAGTATTGACTTACTTTTGACTTAATTATTTCTCTCCTCGTGGAGAATAGGGCTGGAAAAAAGTCCTCTCCATTTGCTGCCGTCCTGGGCTGATCTTACTGCCTCTGTCCATGATTAGAAACCAAACTCTTTCCTCTCATTTTCGATGGTACGTCTCCATGTTTCTTTTGGTCTCCATCTTTTTCTTTTCCTTTCTGGTGTCCAACTGAGTGCTATGAGCGGGTGAGAATTGACATCCATTCTTAGTACATGTACTATCCATTGCCAGCGACGTTTCTTAATTAAGGCCAGAGTATGCCAAACCTTAATTATAGTAGTGCCATCTCAACTCCTGAAGCTATTGGTGTTGCAACCCGCATAAATGTAGACATGCATTCGGCAACTGATTTGAGCAATGCAGCCCATATATTTAAAGAAAGTCAAATTATACATGCTGCCGCCGGCATTTTGAGAAGGCAAATCAGCGACATAACGATTAAGGATGACGTATACCCTGCACCTGAAGAGGTCTCAATATCAACTTCTGGTGCTAAGCTTCCTTCCTCTGTGAGCATGGTCATGTGTTGGCTGCTGTATGATTCTGACTTCGAGTCAGCAAAAGATATCCCTCTGTTCCAATAAGAAAGCTTGGAAAATGTTTATTTTTAGCAGAATGAAACACATTTACTTCTTCCATTCGTGGCTCGCATTACAAATGTGTTGGTTCTTTGTGTGCTCTACTTTCCACATATGCAGCACACAAAAGAGCTGTATTTATACATAGTACAATATTTGTGTAGGTCGCTTTCTAACATCAC
Organism: Gigantidas platifrons; assembly: GCA_002080005.1. Lineage (NCBI taxonomy): Eukaryota > Metazoa > Mollusca > Bivalvia > Mytilida > Modiolidae > Gigantidas > Gigantidas platifrons. The sequence continues at coordinate 4,540 of MJUT01045429.1, read as the reverse complement.
ATGTCAGATTGTAGACCCCCCTTCTCGCTCTTACTGGATGTGACACTATCTCTGCTGTTGTCAAAATTGGGAAAGTATGTTTACAAAATATTCAAAACATGACCTGACGAGTTTTCTGATTTAGTTTCACTGACCAATGCCAATCTTGAAACTACAGTAAATGCAGCAAGACATGCATTATCTTTGTTATACAATCTCTTAGAAAAATACATGCCGTGTCATCATGATATTAGCATGTTGGAGTCATATCAACAACAAACAATGAGGCTTACCTATCTCGAACTCCACCTAGTGAACCACCCTTTAAGCAACATGTGCTTATATTTAGTTTACAAGCAATAGTTTGGATGACATCTCATTTAGCAAAACCACCGTTAGGGTCACATTTGGATTTTCGCTGACAAAAGGGAAACAACGGCCTTGAACCAGTTCTGTTTACTGATATGATGCTATCAGACTTCTTGCTAGATCTGATATAAAGTTGTAAAGCTAGATATGTATGCAAGCGTGTTTGTATTGGTTTTGAGCAAAACTGCACTGTGTTGTGCCCATGTCAGGGAAGTGACATGATCATTGTCAGAATAGTTTGACCCACCAACATACAACCAATGTTGACAAGCAGGATAAACAGGAGTATGATGAGTCATCAACTGTAGTTTGTAATGTGAACGAATCTACATTCCATTACGTTCACACAGACCAGTGCTATTAGCGTCATATCTGTAAATACCCACTTAACCTACCCCCTCCCCCTCCCGAACTAAAAAAAACTAGCCTGTCAGGTGATTTCCGACCTTGACGTGGTTCTTAGCCTTCTTATCTAACAGGGAAACGATTCTAGGAATAGTATTCCTGGTGTTGTTGTCAATAGTCCAGACAAATCTGACCGCTGATATTCCTACTTCTTGTATCATGTTTTCATAGCAATTTTCAGCGTATGTTCTGCCACCTATTTTGTACATTATTATTTATTCGTATTCGGTCTACGAAAACTCTGACACATTTAGTTGTAAGAAAATGCAAATATATCATCCATATAGCAGAAGTAATTGGAAAAGACAACCATGGTTTGCCAGACCCACAGTTTCATAAATCGGTCAACAAAATGACGTCATGAAACGTCATACGTATTAATTATTGACACAGATCTTGAAACAAGCTTAGGATTTGTTGAAAAAAAGAGCATGTTCATGACATTATGTTCTTAAAGGTCTCGAAAAATGATAAATGGTCATTCGTTGCAAAACAGAAAAAAGTTACAATTTGACCTTTGACCCGAATTTTAGCAAAAATGTACCATATTTCATTTTGACGATATGTCTTATCGGATTGTACACATTTTGCGCTTTCCATTGATATGCGATTTACCTGCATGTCACATAGGTGCACTAAAAATGAAAAACATCGAGTCTCAAGCACTCCACTATGATTTGTAGTTGTCATTTTCTGTTATACACAAACTGGTAATAGAGCGGAATGTGTCTATTATGTAAATTACCTGCAATTGACGACAGTTATAAAATCAATTTTCATAAGTTAGTCAAAACATGGGAATTGTTTCCTGAAATTACATACAAACCTATTTTCAAATACTGTTTCAAAAGCTGGTCTACAATTATAAATTCAAGTGTCGACATTTTTCTTGAATCTTGTTGATTATATCAATTAATTGGACCTATTTTAAGGGAGTAAGTGTTGTTTTCTATCGTTTTAATGCTCTTTGATATAGCTTTGTAGTTAATGCCAAAAATTTACATTGCATAATAAATGTAATAAAAAAGACAATGTAACATCAATTGGGACAGTTTAATGGGAATGAATGCATAGACATATACCCAAGTTGTAAATCTCTTTCTGTTGGGGTTTGTGTTGCTCATCATTGTTTTATTCTGTGCTGTGTGCCTAATATGGCTAATGTTTCGAAATTGTCCACTCTTAGCTACACCTTCGGTTTTCTCTAACGTTTTCTGACCGATATTTTCCCTATTGATGACACACTAAACTAGTAAAGTTTTAAAAACAAAATCGTAAAAATAGGTAGATGGTTGACTTGTCTCTTCTTCTGGTAAATGAATATATAAATAGCAAAAGTGACCATTTCTTTTCATCACGGTCCTGTATAAGATATGCACTAACCCATGCATGATATCAATGAATTGTCCATATTATAGGCATCCTGGAAGAATATTATATATGAGATGTCATGACGTCAACGAAGGACATAAAATTAGAAAGCATTTCATAACCTTACGATTATTTTGGTGTTCAGTTGTAAAGATAATATTTTCTCTTTGGTACTGTTATTCATTAAAATGATTTATCTGATTATCAATTTGGACAATATACGTGAAATAGCTTTGCTCATGTATACATACATCAGAAACGATTTGCAAATTATGTAATAAAAACATCTCCTCATCTTGCTGCAAAAGTAGTTAAATATCATCTGGGTATATATACGAGTTTAGCACTAGGTTTAACTGCAGGTTGTACTTGTATATTAACTATGTTTATGTTTTCGTCTCTACAATGTTTATATGTACAGATGGTACAACTATACCTGTTTAGCTAATGTTGATGTTGTTTGTTGCTTATTGCATGCTACAATATAAATGTATCCAGTAAGTTTACAAATATATGTAGAGAATTTCACCTATTATAAAACAGTATGAATAAGGACATAGCTTAAATGGTCTAGAAATGTTATATAGTATGACTTTGCTTGTTGTTTTTCTTTTTGTTTTTGGTTGTTTATTTGCTTTGTTTTTGTTAATGTTTTTGTCATTGTTTTTTTTCCATCTTTTATTGGGAGGGGGTTGTAGGTTTCCATTTTACCTGAATAAATGATGACACCATAATAGTGCAACATAGTAACATCTGGTTTGAGCATGCACGTGTAATATATGAAATACGCAGATGTTGGCTACGCATGTTTGTACACAACTCGTTTGTCATTTCGACAACACTTTATTGGTATAAGGCCTTTTTCAGTACCAAACAAATCGAATTATTTCCAGATTATCTACACAGTTGTTTATTTTAAGGTTATTTTACCCGTAATGTACCTGTGTATATGATGACATAATTATAATTATATTATGTTTAATGTTGAATCTGGTTTGAGTGTCATTGTGCTATGCATGTAATACACCGATGTTATAGTTCTATTTGATTACATATGTGTAAAACATTTCACAATCGTTGAAAGAGCAATACGACGTATGAAAACATTTAAAATAATTAGTGGGATTGTGCCCTTATAGCCATTTTTTAAGGAAGGTGGCTGTAGGTTTCCATTTTACCTGTATAAATGATGACACCATTCTAATAATAGAATAATACACCGATGTCATAGTTCTGTTTGATTATGTTACAGTACAAATTGGAATCCAGTAGGATCCGGAATCCTACTAGTACAAATTGGAATTCCAATTTCTACTAGTAGAAATTGGAATTCCGATTTGCACTGGATTTAAACCAGTATAAATCAGAATTCCAGTATCTACTAGGACAAATCAGGATATCCAGATTTGTACTAGAAGGATCCTGAATACTACTAAACTTTCAGTAGGATTCATAATATTACTGAATTTAAAACTTGTGCGATTCTGGATATTACTTAATTGAAAAACATTAAAATATGTAAAATTTGTGAAATATAAAATAAGTCTTGTGCGATAATTTAATTACAAATAGTGAGAAAAATACATTTTAATACAATTTTGGATTAAGTTTCTTATTTATTACAACACTTGGTTAAAGGTTGTTTGTGGCATTTGCTTGAGCAAGGTATCTTAAATTTGCGGCATGAACATCGCATTGTATTACATTTTCCAGCACAGTTACATGTGGATACCAGATTAGCTGTTTCATTTGCTGTCCGGTTTTTCTGGCAAGCTTGAATGTGAGAAATTACCAATAGTAAATTAGGGTCAATAGAATGTAATCCTGGGAAGCAAACTGTTCTTAAGTGAACTAGGTCTTCATCTGAATAATAGGTTTTCAGTATTCCATCTTTTGAAAATATTTTGTACACGGATTTGGAATCGATTACTTTTTTTTACTTCAAGAACTTTGCATGGCAATATGTTTGAGTCAGTGTTAGTTCTGTCTACTTTGTGAATTCTTATACCGACAGTGTTACCAACATAATAGCTTCTCGCATATAGTTCATAGCAGCAGTGTCACGAATAGAGTTGTGTCTAGATTCTGGCAAATCTACTATTTTCATTGAATCTTATAATGCCAATTCATCAGAGATTTGTATTAAAAAGTGTTTATATTTATTTTTTCATGTTTCTCCTTTTTTTCATTTTTTCATTTTAGTAGGATCCTGGATCCTCCTAGCACAAATCTGGATATTCCGATTCGTCCTAGTAGATATTGGAATTCTGATTTATACTGGTTTAAATCCAGTACAAATCAGAATTCCAATTTCTGCTAGTAGAAGTTGGAATTCCAATTTGTACTAGTAGGATTCTGAATCCTACTGGTTTCCAATTTGATTTGATTTGATTTTTGGTGTTTAACGCCACTTTCA
>MJUT01045423.1:15044-26825 GCA_002080005.1 Gigantidas platifrons | reverse complement strand
CCCCCCCCTAAAATTGAAAAAAATATGATTTTTTTGCGTAAAATCGTGATTTTTCACACGAAATACCCCCAAAATTTTCGCGATTATTTTAAGTGCGGCCCCCCTAACTTGAAAGCCTGGATCCGACCCTGCTTATGACACATATTTTGGTATCCTACCTTTACCATAAATTTAAGGACATATCGCAAATTAGGACACTTTCATTAACCCGACTTAGGACAAAGATATGCCATAAAACCATCCTAAGATACGTCTTAGTTCTAAGATACCTTTGTTTACACGGCCAATGGTTCCTACATTGAACTGTCTCTGGAACTGAGAAACAGGAGACTGAAATATTTCCGACTTATTCTTTTAAATAATGTCGGTCATAAAATTACACGGTTTTTGATTTAATGACTAATTCAGTTTTAAAATATTACAGATTGCAAAATATTCATCTTTCATTAGATTTCTGAACTTATTTTTATTCTGGTGTTGCTATTTTACATGTGGTCACACATCAATCAGTTAAATTCATATGCAATAAAATTTCCAACTGAGAAAATAAATAATAACCACTTGAATTAACAGCTTATCAATTATATGTAAAATCATTATTGTCGGCACAAAATGAAAATCTGGCGTTCGTCCTATAAGTATACATATGAATTTGGCAAAAGGAAAAGCAATAACTAAAAGTAAAAATTCAGAAAATGGTGTCTAATAAAAGTGGGGTATAAAAATTGAACATTTACAAAATTAATTTTATAACTCTTTGTTGTCGTGGTTGAAATCACACATTAATTAATATTGTATGTCCTTGTCTTATTTACACCTCTATTTCATTCATTATAATTATTGTAATAATTTAAATAAATAGTTACAATTGTTGGTGTTTTTACATATTAATGTGTATACCTAATCATATGCCTACAGCTGGGTGACATAATCTTGCGTAACCATTATTGACCGGCGATTATTAATCGCTAGATGATATTGATCTGGACAAGTATGTACACGGATCAGATTTGGTCATTCAATATTGTTAGTAAACAAACGTGCCACGTTATGAGCGAGTTAACACACAGTATGTAACATATTCATATGTGCACAGAAGTGAAGAAAACAGGAAAACGAGGTAAGGACTCTTATCTTCTATAGATAGTTAACAAAAACATAATTACAAGACATTTTTAGATATAATTTTTTTCATTTTTGTCATATTCATTGTGTTCCAGAGATCTTGTACAAAGAAACAAATTTCCACGCAAAGATTAACTGGTTTTAGATTTTTAGAAATAAGATCTTTGTTTGCACTAATACCCCCGTGTGAGATAAACAAATATATAAAAATCAAATATCAAATCAAATATTTCATTATTCCAATCATGGTCCCACAGGGGGCAGTTACATAAATATAACAATTATGATTATTACAATAGACAGTACATTGCTATAAACAGTAAATATATAAATAATTCTAATTGATAGTATATTCAGTAGTGATACAGTATACATTGTATGTGGTACTATTGTACCCGATCTCTGCCAAAGTGCAATCCAGGAAATTCAAAGAAACGATATCACACATACTACCATATATATATATATGGTATCACACATACTACCATATATATAATAATAATAAATATGTAATCCTTGAAATGCATATCTTAGTTTGTACTAAGAAGTGGCTAGTAGTATATTTGGATTTATGGATGAAACATTGGATATCTGCAAGGGCCACCAAGGGACGATGCTTATGGATATGTTCAATTGGACATTCCACCTCGTGCCCCCAGCAGAACTCCAAGGTTATATAATATACAGATATATAAAGAGATATATTGCTACTCAGCCACAGACACCAAGGGACAGTGCTTCTGGAGATGTCCAGCATATATAGCTGTGGCATTCCACCTCGTGTCTGAGGCAGAGAGCAAGACATCAAGAGAGAGAGAGAGAGAAAACAAAACGAAAAACAAACAAACAAACACGGATTAAAATGTATTATGTATGCATGGAATATGTATATTTAGAAACACCTCTGAACTTTAGAAAAATGGGCTGTATGTTTTTTCTGTCGCCAAAATTTACAGAAAATACCTATTGACCTGAATAATCTGACACCAGTTTCCAACAATAAATTTCCGTAGAATTCGAAGAATAATTACCTATTTTTTCATGTCAAACAGGTTGGCTCTTATTGGCCTTAATCCTGTTTACAAGAAAACACATTAATTATTTATCTATACCCGGAAAACAAATAAAGCAATGTAAATGTGTCACACTGTGTGCATGTGTGTCTTAAATATTCTGGATCATTAAGACTTTGGGAAAACAATTCTTATCAATTGATAAAAGTGTTAGCGTTTATTTGAAGGGCGTTAATTTTCATATAATCCAAAAATATAACAAACAAACAAACAAATGTAAATGTATTTGATTAAATTCAAATTTGTCAGTATTGTCATGATTTAAACAGAATGTGGACAAACAAATTGGTAATTCAATTATCAAGAGGGCGACTGTTGGAATCCTATTAACCGGTTTTACACCACCACATGTTTGTGCCTGTCCTTAGCTTAGCCAGGACCAGGATTCCATGTCGTCTATTTAAGTTCAATGATTTGAAGAGTCGACCGTGACTGTTCAAACTTGTTTTTTCAGAAACAATAGATCAGTTCAGGCAGGAAAATAAAAAAAAACATATTTGAAATTCATACATATATAAATGAGTTTTAATTATTTACATTTACATCCAAGTTAAATTTAACTTTAGTTCTATTATTTTTAGAACCAGGTTGGAGAGGGTATATGATGGAGACTGACAATGCAGCGTACCTGGACCTGTTCCACAGGATCCGTACATTATATGAAGAACAAAGATATACTGACATTGTGGTCAAAGTTGAAAATCAATCTTTTCCATGCCACAAAATAATCCTATCCGCTGCATCAAGATACTTCGACGCCATGTTTTCAACAAACATGAAAGAATCCAAAATGGACGAAATTTACCTTCATGATTTGAAAGCGCATATTTTCAAAGACATTCTGGCCTTTATTTACCATAGTGAAGATATTATAAAACATGAAACAGCGGAAGAGTTACTTCGATCAGCCTCAATGCTACAAATCGTTAACCTACAAAATAAATGTGAACAATTTATGTACAACAACATTGATGCAGATAATTGTGTCGGACTCTGGAAGCTGTCCAAACACTCCCATTATACAAATCTGATGGAGAAAAGTTTCCCTTGCATCTTGCGAAATTTTCAAGAAGTATGTGATCACGAGGAATTTCTTCTTCTTGAAAAAGACGACCTCATTACTATTATGAAGGACAATGATTTAAGAATTAATGACGAGGTCGTTGTCTGTGACGCAGTGTTTAGATGGATACGACACGACGAAGAGCGACGAAAACATCATCTGCCAGAATTGTTTAAATATTTCAGACTAACTCTACTAAGTCTGGATTATATTCTCGACGAACTCGACACGAATCCGCTCATTTCGCAGTTTAAAACTTGCACGAGCGCTGTGAAAGATGCCATCAAATACCATGCAATACCTGCAAAGAGATGCAGTTTAACACTATTTAAAGATGAATTCAGAACCACATCAAACATGGCTAATCTTATCACAGTGCTGGGGCGTCGTTATAGAAAACACGGTGAAAGTTCACTTGAATTTATAGGGTACGAAGTTAAAGAAAAGAAATGGGTCTCTATGCACAATCATGCACTTCCGTTTGACATAGGCGAGGATTTTGCTGTGTGTTCATTTGGGGACGATATATTTGTGACAGGAGGAACCCGTCAAATGGGAACATGTATTCGATACTCGTCTAAATTTTCACAATGGCGGGAAAGATCTAAATTATGCAGAGGACGTTACAGACATGCTATGGTGGCAGTAAACAACAGTTTGTATGTTCTCGGAGGGTACAATTTCGGAACTCTGAGCTGCATAGAGGAATATGATATGGGAATTGAAACCTGGAGAAAAGTGGGCGAACTACAGAATGGCGTAGATGCCACCTCGGCTGCAGCTCTGGGCGATAACATCTTTGTTTTTGGTGGCTGGCTAGGATTTGCACAAGAGACAGCTGCTATTCAGTGCTTTGATACGAAAACGAAAACAAGTTGCCAAATAGGCAATCTACCACGGCCATGCAAATATACAAGAGCTTTAACTGTGAATAACCGCATTCAAGTTCTTTCTCCACAAGGGGAACTAATTTCCTTTACTCCAAATGACGGGCCAAAGGTCATCAGCGTCATCAAAGATTTTTCAAGAAGGAATTTCGGAATATATAGAAATGCAGATTGTATGTATATTCTTGGTGGTGAGAAGGAGTCAGTAATTGATAGTACTGAAGGCGACATCTGTGACGACGTCATTTGTGTCACTGCAACATCGAGTAAGACACACGAGTCGATGAAGTTACCAATACCAATGGAAGTGTATGGGTGTGCTCCTACAGTCGCAGATAAGAAATACTCTCTGGTTGATTTTGAAAAGGCTCTTTTGGAATTTGATATCAATTAAATACAGTGTCTTCAAAATATGATAAGGGTCGAACCATTTTCTTAACACAGAAATTGGGATGGGGTGATGACTGAGATTTCTTGTGTGGAGAGATGTTTCGTCTGCGAGTCAAAACGTAATATTTTTCTTCCAATTTTTCAGAGGACAAGTAGGTAAAATAAAGGGAGATAACAAAGCATAGAATTATTGGCCAGACACAAGACAAAGTACCCCCATATAAAGAAATGGTTGCTACCTAAGAATATTGGGATAATACTGTTGTACTGTAGATGTATGTGTGAAAATAGAATTATTTATCATTGTTTAAAATTAATTTTATAGATATTGTCGTATAATTTATATAATTTATTGTTTATTTAAAATAATATTTAATCTAATATATTTGTCAATAAATGATATATTAATTTATCACACATGTGTTTGAAATGAAAGTCCCTCGTATGGTAGTTGGATTTACAACTACCTATGCAATCAGTGCATATCACCACTGATGTTGTGAGTTCGAATCCGATCAGGTTTAATTTGATCTGTATGGTTATCAAAACCTTGTTTAATGAACTTCAAATGATTTGGAACCACATCGATGGTGTAATGGTTAGCGTGCTCTCCTGGAGTGTGGTAGATCGTGGGTTGGAGCCTGGGTCAGGTCAAACCAAAAACTATAAAATTGGTATTTGTTGCTTCTCCGCTAAGCACGCAACATTAAAGACTGGTTGGCTCGGAATCAGGATAATGTGTCAGAGTGGAGCAACATGCAGACTCTTGTTTCAGTGAGCTAGCACTATAAAAATCCAACTCAGCATGTTGGTCTAGAACAAAGCGGACCTCATCATCATCTCACTGAAAATGAAATTGTCCTTGCCATGATATAGCTGAAAATTGCTAAGTTGGCGTTAAACAACAATCACTTACACTCACTCAAATGATTTGCCTAACAGCAACTTAACAGAAATTTGAGAAATCTGTTTTTTTTGCAACAAATCAAGGGGAACTCAGAATAGAAAAGGAGGAGGGTATGAAAAAGTTGTATTGTACAAACTGAACAATAAACAAACATCTAATGTACCTCCATACTGAAACAGAATGTTAACACATATCTTGTTCATATTAAACTGAGAGTAAAAACTCTCTCTTCTGAAACAGAATTTCAAACACAGACCTTGTTATATTAAACTCAGAGTAAAAGTCCAGGAGAGTGAGTGGTCTGGTAACTGTTTTAGGGATAACAAATTTTACTGTTTTTTTTTACGGTTTTCTTATTGAATTATGGAACTTTTTGACTGTGTTATCTCTTGTTTTTCCTATCTGTAAATAAACACACAATTTGCTGGTGTGTTGGATGTGAAATATTGTTCATTTAAAGATTAAAATTCTGCTCATTTCAGTGAAAAACTAGAGGCTCACAGGAGCCTGTAATCGCTCACCTGGTTTTCAATTTGACATCTAAAGTTGATAGAAAATGGGGGTGTTACACATAATTTTGAAAGTGGGCCACCCAAAGATCATTTCAACTCAAATTTCTGAGCAAAAGATTTTGATGTGATTTTTATCTCGTATTCCTAAACGGAATAAACTGGCTGAAAAAATCTCACAGAACTAGAGGCTCAATATTCCCATAGGGTCCAATGTTAAAACTACATTTTGTATGTCTGCTGACGGCAGCCATTTTGGATAGAGATTGGGGTCACTAAACATAATTTTGGAAGTTGACCACCTAAGGGCCATCGATGACATGTTTATATATTGGTTTACTGGTTTCAGAGAAGATTTTAAAACATTTTTTTCATAGGGTCCTATGTTAAAACTGTCCGTTGAAGGCGGCCATCTTGGATGGAGATCAGGGTCACCGGACACAAATTTGAAAATTGACCACTTAAAGACCATCCGTGCCATGTTTGCTTTAAATTGGCTTACTGGTTTCAGAGGAAAATGTTTTTTAAACATTTTTCTCATAGGGTCCTATGTTAAAACTATGTCTGCAGATGGTGACCATCTTGGATGGAGGTCGGGGTCACAGGACATAATTTTGAAAGTTGACCACCTAAGGACCATTAATGTCATGTTTGCTTTAAATTGACTTACTGGTTTCAGATGAGAAGACTTTTAAACATTTTTTCCATAGGGTCCTATGTTAAAACTAAATCGAATCATGGCAGCCATCTTGAATTTCCCATCAGCGCCAAAGACAAAAATCTTGTATATGACCATCCAAGGAACATTTCTGCCAAGTTTGGTTCAAATCTGTTTTGTGGTTTCAGAAAAAAAGATGAAAATGTGAAATTCCCATAGGGTCCAATATTAAACTAAGTAAAGTCATGGCAGCCATTTTGGATAGGCAATCGGCAGAAAAATAACAAACTTGGTAGAGGACCACCCAGTCATCATTTCTATAATGTTACAATTCCATCGGCTGAGTAGTTTCTGACCAGAAGATTTTCAAAGTTTCAACAAATGAGAACACATTATTGGCCCTGGCAGCCATGTTGGATTTCCGATCTGCACCAAAATATCAAATCTGGTAGAGGACCACCCAATGAACATTTCTGCCAAGTTTGGTCCAAATCTGTTCAGTGGTTTCAGAGAAGAAGATGAAAATATGAAAAGTTTAGACGATGACGACGGACGCAAAGTGATGACAAAAGCTCACATGACCCCTTGGGCCAGGTGAGCTAAAAACCCAGAATATATGTTAAACTACTCATTGCCATGTAGATGCAGTTAAAATTTGAGTTCATTTTGATTTGTAATAAAGCAGAAATTGATAACTAAAGAAATTTCTATTTTTAGTAAAAGCAGCCATTTTGAATGGAGGATGGGGCTGTTGGATACAATATTGAAAGGAGACCACCCCTGCCAGGTTTGGTTTAATTTGGTTCAGTGGTTTCAGAGGAAAAGATTTAAATGTGATCTTTTATCAAAATATGCCCAATTTGCATAATCGATATAAATTGGCTGAAAGAAAAATTTCACAGAAAAAACCGGAATATATGTTAAACTACTCATTGCCGTGTAGCTGCAGTTAAAATTTGAGCTAATTTTGGTTTATACTAAAGCAGCAATGGACAATTGAAGAAATTTCTATTTTTAGTAACAGCAGCCATCTTGAATGGAGGGCGGGCTGTCGGACACAATTTTGACAGGGACCCACCCAAGGACCATCTCTGCCAGGTTTGCTGTAATTTGGTTGAGCGGTTTCAGAGAAAAAGATTTAGATGTGATCTTTTATCAAAATATGCCTAAAATTGCTAATTTGCATAATCGATATAAATCGGCTGAATGAAAAATTTCACAGAAAAACCCGGAATATATGTTAAACTACTCCTTGCCATGTAGCTGTAGTTAAAATTTGAGCTCATTTTGACTTATACTAAAGCAGCAATGGACAATTGAACAAATTTCTATTTTTAGTAACAGAAGCCATCTTGAATGGAGGGAGGGGCTGTTGGACATAATTTTGAAAGGGACCCACCCAGGGACCATCCCTGCCAGGTTTGGTTTAATTTGGTTAAGCAGTTTCAGAGGAAAAGATTTAAATATGATCTTTTATCAAAATATGCCTAATTTGCATAATCGGTATAAATCGGCTGAAAGAACAATTTCACAGAAAAACCAGGAATATATGTTAAACTACTCATTTTCATGTAGCTGCAGTAAAAATTTGAGCTCATTTAGATTTATAATAAAGCAGCAATGGACAATTGAAGAAATTTCTATTTTTAGTAACAGCAGCCATCTTGAATGGAGGGAGGGTCTGTCAGACACAATTTTGAAAGGGACCCACCAAAGGACCATCCCTGCCAAGTGAAAGTTTACAACGTACGACGACGGACGCCAAGTGATGGCAAAAGCTCACATGGCCTTTGGCCAGGTGAGGTAACTAGAGGCTCAAGTGAGCCTGTATTGCTCACCTGACATAAACAAGTCCTCTTAAGAATGTCTGCATGCCGAATACATCTAAGTTACTATTCAAATCCCATAGGGTTCTATGTTAAAACTATGTCTGCTCATGGCAGCCATCTTGGATGGAGGTTGTGGTCACTGGACACAATTTTAAAAGTATACTACCCAAGGACCATCCATGCCATGTTTGCTTTAAATTGGCTGACTGGTTTCAGAGAAGGCTTTTAAACAATTTTCTCATAGGGTCCTATGTTAAAACTATGTCTGCTGATGGTGGCCATCTTGGTTGGAGGTCGGGCTCACAGGACATAATTTTGAAAGTTGACCACCTAAGGACCATTCATGCCATGTTTGCTTTAAATTGACTTGCTGGTTTCAGAGGAGAAGATTTTAAACATTTTTTCCATAGGGTCCAATATTAAAACTAAGTCGAGTCATGGTGGACATCTTGAATTTCCAATCAGCAAACGATTCACAAGTCTAGTACAGGACCACCCAATGATCATTCCTGCAGAGTCACAATTCAATTGGCTTAGTGGTTTCTAACAAGGAGATTTTTAAAATTTCGACCAATCAGAACACATTATGGGCCCTGGCAGCCATCTTGAATTTCCGATCAGCACCAAAAACAAAAATCTTGTATATGACCATCCAAGGAACATTTCTGCCAAGTTTGGTTCAAATCTATTTGTGGTTTCAGAAAAAAAGATGAAAATGTGAAATTCCCATAGGGTCCAATTTTAAACTAAGTCAAGTCATAGTGGCCATCTTGGATAGACGATCGGCAGAAAAATAACAAACTTGGCAGAGGACCATCCAATCATCATTTCTATAATGTTACAATTCCATCAGCTGAGTAGTTTCTGACCAGAAGATTTTCAAAGTTTCAATCAATCAGAACACATTATTGGCCTTGGCAGCCATGTTGGATTTCCGATCTGCACCAACATATCAAATCTGGTAGAGGACCTCCCAATGAACATTATTACCAAGTTTGGTCCAAATCTGTTCAGTGGTTTCAGAGAAGAAATTTAAATGTGAAAAGCTAACGGATGACAGACCCTTACCCATGACAAAAGCTCACATGGCCTATGGCCAGTTGAGCTAAAAAGGAGAATTTATGGCTATTTAAAGAAATATATATTGTTAGTAACAGAGGCCATTTTTGATGTAGGGTGTTAACTGATGAATGTACCTAAACATAGAAATGATTATACCTTTCAATGCAGGAAGAAAAAAAAGATGTAGTCACTCTGATTTTCATTATAGTAGAGCAAAGAAGTTAAGTTCAATGATGAATATGCCTAAAGCATTAAAAAGATCCTTTTTTAAATCATGAATTGGATGAACTGATTGATTGATTGATTACTAGTATTTCTTAACGTCCAACAAGTTGTATTTCAGCAATATCCCAGGACAAGAACAAGTCCAACAATTTATTAAAACTAGATAAGAAAGAAGGAGAGATGGGTCAACCATTTGCTGCCACTGGAAAAGTATGGGGATATGGGTTGGGACAAAAAATGTAGTTGCTGGTAGTGGCTACAATGCACCTACTCTTTTTCAAAATCTACAAAAGATATCTATAACAGGGAGCATGGTACTCTCTAAACACTTGATACACTATTGTTCACAGTCAGGCTTGCCATTATATAACAGACATTTCCCCCTTTAAGAGGGCTCCCTTATCCACTATTATTCAGTCAGGCTTGCTATTATATAACTGACAACTCCCCTTTAAGTAGGCTCCCCTATCCACTATTGTTCAGTCAGGCTTGCAATTATATAACTGACAACTCCCCCTTTAAGAGGGCTCTCCTATCCACTATTGCTCAGTCAGGCTTGCCATAATATAACTGACAACTCCCCCTTTAAGAGGGCTCCCCTATCCACTATTGTTCAGTCAGGCTTTCCATGTTATAACCTGACAGCCCCCCTTTAAGAGAGTTCCCCTATCCACTATTGTTCACAGTCAGGCTTGCCATTTTATAACCTGACAACTCCCTCTTTAAGAGGGCCCCCATATCCACTATTGTTCACAGTCAGGCTTGCCATTTTATAACCTGACAACTCCCCCTTTAAGAGGGCTCCCATATCCACTATTGTTCACAGTCAGGCTTGCCATTTTATAACCTGACAACTCCTCCTTTAAACCGGGAGCGTAGGTATAAATAGCTGTGGGCGGAGCAAACCTTCAGATTCTTCATTATTTTGGCCACGGTTATCTTGATGAGGACTAATTAATGATACACAGTTTCAGTTACTTTTGGAGCAAAATATTTGACAGGCATGGTCACTAGTGTTCCTCCCTACGAAACTTTTAGTCTTATTAAAAATAATATTCTTCATCAGTCTAAAACCTACAAAAATCACTTCGAATTTCCGAGGTATGCGACCTTGGTCACGTTGGTCATGTGACACACAGTTTCATAAATATGCTGTTCATATCAACGATGATTTCTGCTGATAAGCTCCACCCACAAATTCTGGCGGTAGGCACTACTGCAAATTCCCCTTTAAGAGGGTTCCCCCTATCCACTATTGTTCAGTCAGGCTTTCCATGTTATAACCTGACAGCCCCCCTTTAAAAGGACTCCCCTCTCCACTATTGTTTACAGATAGGTTTGCCATTTGATATCCTGACACCTCCCCCCCCCCGTTAAGAAGGCTCCCCTATCCACTATTGTTCAGTCAGGCTTTCCATTTTATAATCTGAGAATTCCCCCTTTAGGAGGGCTCCCCTATCCACTATTGTTCACAGTTAGGCTTCCCATTATATAACCTGACAACTCCCCCTTTAAGAGGGCTCCCATATTAAACATGAAAAAAAATACATAGAAGTCTGGTATTATTTATTCAAATTTAAAAAACTGATACAATAAAATCATCACATAAAACATTCTACCGGAGGTTACCTTGACAATGGAGTAGATTGTAAAGTGGAACACGGTAGTTTACCTCTTAAAAGGCCACTTGTTCATTGCAACGGTAGGCCTCGTGGAACACAGTAGTACCCCCTCTTAATATGCCACTTGTTTATTGTAAGGGTAGGCCTTGTGGAACACAGTAGTACCCCCTCTTAATAGGCCACTTGTTTATTGTAAGGGTTGGCCTTGTGGAACACAGTAGTACCCCCTCTTAATATGCCACTTGTTTATTGTAAGGGTATGCCTCATGGAACACAGTAGTACCCCCTCTTAATAAGCCACTTTATTGTAAGGGTTGGCCTTGTGGAACACAGTAGTACCCCCTCTTAATAGGCCACTTGTTTATTGTAAGGGTAGGCCTCGTGGAACACAGTAGTACCCTCTCTTAATAGGCCACTTGTTTATTGTAAGG
>MJUT01045401.1:1661-15852 GCA_002080005.1 Gigantidas platifrons | reverse complement strand
AACCTTTGACATTAAACGTTTGACCTCTAGTTGTGCTCTTCTCAGCCACGGGTATTAATTTCAACAAGAAAGAACTTGAATACGAGTTCTCTAGGATCGAAATATTACCCAAGTGTTCCTGCGATTTCCGGATCTTGCAGTTTTCAACGTTGTCTGATTAATGATCAGTTATCAACCATGTGCACATAGAATACATTGAACGAGTGATTATAGTGTAACTTCAAATTACCATTTTTCAGCTATATCATAGCGAGAACAAGTTATATTCGAATGAGATAATGAAGTACGCTTTGCCTTAGACCAACACACTTACTTAGATATTAATAGTTCTAGCTCACTGAAACAACAGTCCACTGGTAGACATGTCCCCTCATTCGTTCACATTATTCTGATTCCGAGCCAACCAATCTTTGGTGTTAAACCTTAATGCTGCGTGCCTAAGGGAGAAGCAGCACATACCAATTTCATAGTCTGTGGTTTGACCCGATCGGAACCCGAGCACACGATTTACCGCACTCGAGACGAACACACAAAATATTACACCACTGATACGGTTCAGTATAAAATACTCCTAAAGGATGATATTCTCTGACAATTTCCCCATTATGATTTCTCTACTCCTTCCATTCTACGAAAGAGTATTTTCATAAAGACAGCTATGTCCGGACGTCGGCCAGTATTAAAAGGTTTGGATCTGACGACATTACGTACACTGTGTCGTATTGTCATTCAGATGTCCAACAAAATAAGGTCACGACTAACACCCCATGTCCAATCGGAAGACCGATATCATTATGAGTCTTTTCGTTCGTCTTCTGTTCAATTACTTGACATCTTTGATTACAACGACACTGAACAGCATTGTATCATCTCAGAGTGTGGTAGCTCAAAATGCATGATTTGTGACATCTTAATTATAGATACATATTTTACCAGCAATTTAACAAAGCAAGTCTGATAACACCGGGGTCTGCAATGATCTATGGTTAAGAAGGCAACTTATGTGACTGAGTATATGTAACAGTAGAACATATTTTATCTCCGAAAAATGGAATGTACCTTATGGGATTCGATCCCGGGACCTGTCGCATCGTAAGCCACCGCTCTACCAACTGAGCTTCGATCACGAGAACTCTCGCTTTGTAAGCCACAACTATACCAACTGAGCTTCGATCACGGGACATCTCGCTTTGTAAGCCATCGCTCTACCAACTGTACTCGATCCCGGGACATCTCGCATTGCAAGCAACCGCTCTACGAACTGCGCTTCGATCCCATGACCTCTCGCATTGTAGGCCATCGCTCTACAAACTGAGCTTCGATCACGTGACCTCTCGTTTTGTTAGCCACCGCTCAGTTGGAAGAATCCCACCGGTGACATTGATTTTTTCAGAGATAAATGGTGCTCTACTGTTTTATATATATCATATATATCATAGAAAATAAAAAAAGACAAAAAAAAGTAAACACCCGTATCGTCCCGGTATATGTTTTTGTATGACATATGTTTTCGTATCATCCATTTCTATTTCTAAAACGTAAACAGGACTCCAACGTGACATCTGTCAAAAATGCCTAAGGTTGCTTTTAAAGACGTAAGTACCAAAAATAGTGAACCTACCAACTGAACCATACTTTTTGTAATGCTAAAAAATTACTTCATTTATAAAGTAGCTGGAAAAGATTCCAGAAGGTCTATATAAAATTGAACTATGTCGTCTGCCTCTCAGACACCGGCTCTTTCTGTCATGTGACTGTCATGGGGTCACTGATCGTACTTGTAAACAAAAGAGCTGACTGAAATGTGCCTGTTTCGTATATAAAATACATGTCACTTTGGAAATTAATGTATTTCAGTGTCAACTTTTATTTTATATTGCTGTAATAAAATGGCATCAAACAGCCTTATCTTTGACAAAAATACATAAAATGATTAGCAGTTACATATATTTGTTTCTTTTTAGCCAAATACATACTAAGCACTAAATAACTGTGCAAAGCATCAGCAGTGCATGTGGCGATGTGGTTTTAGCACTAAAAAGAAACATCAAAAGTTTACAATTTTAAAAGTGGTCATTTTCAAACATTCTGTTATTTCATTTAGATGTAGTATGATTTGTAGATGGCCAGAACAATGAAATTTTAAAACCAGCCATTTCCGGATTTTATAAACGTTTCCATCTCGTATATCGGCCCTGTTTTCACTTTATGCGAAAACATATGATGCCATTTTACTGACAGCAAACGTTGTCAGATAATCGAGAGTATATTAAAATACAAGAATGGCTTTTAAAACAATCTTATGTACAGAGAAATATTTAACTAGTCATTCTTTGAAAATTCCAATCGTCATATGAACACGGGTGGTTTGCTACGTCACACGCACGGATACTTGAACATCGCCTCGAGGTAGGTTTATGCAGTTGTACAATTACAAAAAAAGGGAAACTAACAAAACCAAGTAGTTCACCGAAGTGCCCATATATCAGACTTCATTGTTAGTATATATTCATTGCGTGGAAACCCGTCAGTTTTGCAGACACTTCTGTACATTAGGATGGGTTTTGTGTGAACGGTATCCTTGCCAGGAATTTTGACTGTACAGAAGTGTTTGCAAAACTAACGGGTTTCCACTCACTGAATGTATGCTAACATGTATGATTACCCAATTTTTCAGCTATATCATGACGAGAACAAGTTAATTTTCAATAAGATGATGATGAGGTCCGCTTTGTGCTAGTCCAACACACTGAATCAACTGTCCGCTGGTAGACATGTTGCTCCACTCACGCAATAAATATGTACAGGTAGAACGTTTGTCGACAGAAAGAAAGAGTATTAAATAACAGCAAGGCAGTGTCCAATGCACCCTCATCCTAAGGAATGAGTTATGTACAGCAACCCAAGGTCCAATGCACCCATCCTAAGGTATGAGTTATGTACAGCAGGCCAAGATCCAATGCACCCTCATCCTAAGGTATGAGTTATGTACAGCAAGCCAAGGTCCAATGGACCCTCATCCTAAGGTATGAGTTATGTACAGCAGGCCAAGATCCAATGCACCCTCATCCTAAGGTATGGGTTATGTACAGCAAGCCAAGGTCCAATGCACCCCCATCCTAAGGTATGAGTTATGTACAGCAAGCCAAGGTCCAATGCACCCCATCCTAAGGTATGAGTTATGTACAGCAACCCAAGGTCCAATGCACCCTCATCCTAAGGTATGAGTTATGTACAGCAGGCCAAGGTCCAATGTACCCTCATCCTAAGGTATGAGTTATGTACAGCAAGCCAAGGTACAATGCACCCTCATCCTAAAGTACGAGTTATGTACAGCAAGCCAAGGTACAATGCACCCTTATCCTAAGGTACGAGTTATGTACAGCAAGCCAAGGTCCAATGCACCCTTATCCTAAGGTACGAGTTATGTACAGCAAGCCAAGGTACAATGCACCCTTATCCTAAGGTATGAGTTATGTACAGCAAGCCAAGGTGCAATGCACCTTCATCCTAAGGAATGAGTTATGCCTGTCAAATGTAGCACAATAATACAAACACTGTTATTTTCTTTAATGTTTGTCTACGTATAATGTTGAATTATATCTGAACACACAGAAACGCTTAATTAAAACTGTAAGTCGAACACGTCAAAATGATCAAATATGTCTTCCTTACCTGGTCAAAGCCTAAGCTCATTTCATGAAGTAGATTGATAGTTTGATAGACTCCATATTACTTGTATTGATCAGCTTGTGACAAAGCTCAAGATAATTTGCATACATAACACCTATGTTTGAATATTGCTGACATATACAGGTTAAATAATACAATTAGGAGCCTAATAGTAATATGATTTTATACATGTGTTTGGCTTATCAACGTTAAAATATCAAATTTTATTTACTAAGAAGAGTTTGAAGATACCAAAGGGGTAATCAGAATCCGTATATCGAAGAAGAACAGACAATGGTCATAGGTCATGAACGAAGAAAGGACCGGGAAGTGCTTGCGACAAGTGGAACATATCAGTGGTAATTTGTGGCACAGCTATTCCATAACAGTCAACCAATATGTATTGACTAAAATTGGGTTTGAAAGATTACAATAATGTCTTAAATATCAGATATTTACAATTATTCATGTTAGCAAAATATAGCCGAACATTGATAAAAAATATATTATTCATTATTGTAATATTTTAAACATCCAAACGACGTACATAAAAAATAAATTAAATAAATAGAGTAAGTAAAAATTTGAAGAAAAAACATGGATATTTCTAGCCTGATAATGAAGCTATCCTATCCACTCTGTTGTTTGTTTTGTAAAGAAACTGAGACTGAGTAATGCAAGTGTTCGTAAAACAGGTGGAAACAAGTTGGCTTAGGTCCATTCATTCCATATTTTTATTAAACATGAAGTTTTCATTATATGTGTTCATTATCTTATCCAGGTTGTGTTATATACAACAAGTCAGTATTGTTGTCATTACTCCACATGACATAAGTTGTCTATTTATTTAGGCGGTGATCATCTTGAGGTACAGAGATTCAATCTGATATGGCCAAATCTCAACCAGAAACTTTCCAAGCTACCACTTACACTATTTGTGTTATGTCAGTGTACGACTCATTTGGTGTCTTCAAACATGCTAAGTGTCGTAGAAAAAGAAGAAAAGTGAACATTACCACACTTCCTGGACGGAACCAAAAACAAAAACCAAAATCATAGAAAGATGCAAAATATTTAACCCTAGCACACAAATACATGACCGCTGACTTTCCTGGTTTACACGATATTATAGTTCATACTCTGATTTCATTGAGATTTGTGTTGTTTGTTCAATCGTTAATTTTCTGCTCAGTGTTTTGTGGTCCATTATTTGTCTTTTGTCTTTTTGTGTTGTCTGTTATTCTAAGACTAACGACTTCTGAATACAACTTTGTTATCTCCAAACTTTTCTTGCAATATACAGTAAAAGTAGCCAATGGTTTTATTTCCGGAGTACCTGATTTCACATAGGTATTTATTAGGGCTCGTGATGTGCGATCTCGGTTTTCTGTGTAGTGTTTTGTAGATCATTGTTTGTCATTTCGTCCGTTTTCTGTATTGCCATTGTAATGTCTGTCCTTCCATTTACCCCTTGGGTATCTTCAAACCTTTCTTAGACCTTCAGATCAACTCTATCTGTAATTTTGGGAATAATACTTATCACATGTGTGTACATCCTGATTTATATTTGGTTCATGTTGCTCAATCTTTAGCTCTCTGTGTCGTGTTTTGTAGATCTTTATTTCTATTGTTGTCCTTTCCTTCTGGCTATTGCATAGACTGCTCTTCTTAGACTTACGACTTCTGAATGCCTCTTGTTGTCCTTTCCTTCTGGCCATTGCATGGCATGTTCTTCTTAGGCTTACGGCTTATGGATGCCTCGTGTTGTCCTTTCCTTCTGGCCATTGTATATAATGTTCTTTTTAGACTTACGGCTTCTGAATCCCTCTTTGGTATCCATAAGATATTTTTACAATGCAACGCACTATTAACCATGGTTTTATTGTCCTTTATGAACTGATTACTCGCTTGTAACTCTTGAGTTCTTCCCGCGATATTAGTGGAGTTCGTGTTTTTCAATCTTTAATTTTTCTGTGCAGTGTTTTATGGACCATTATTTGTCTTTTTGTCTTTTTTCTTTTGACCATTGTATTGTCTGTTCTTCACAGACTTCTGATTACACCTTTGGTTTTTCCAAACTTTTCTTGCAATGTAAAGTATATGTAACCAATATATTGATTGTCATTTAGCTATTCATTGTATTTCCGAGCATATTTGTTCATCTAGGTATATAATAGGGTTCATGATGCTCGATCATAGTTTTCTGAGTAGTGTTTTGTAGGTCATTTCAACTATATACACCTCGCCAAAGTTAAGCAACACCCGATTATTTTATAATAATATTTTTTCAAGGAATAAAAAATAACCAAAACATCTCTTAAATGGGCTGGGTTTATGATTTTATTAAACAAGTAAATGCATTCTAAGTACAAATAATAAATTTTGACTTTTCAAAGCTTGTTTAGAAGAGTAATACTTCGGGGGAAAATGTGTGTAAAATGGCAGTAAAAAAACTCCAAAAAAGTTTCACCTTAATCTGATATTTGTAACATTATTATTTGTATGTTTACAACAAATCATGTTTAGAATTCGAAATTGACAATTTAAGACTACATTTCAATATAAGTGTGGTCAGTTACGCGTGTAACCTCCGCGCTTCCGGAAATCTTCGTCAACACGTCGTCTCATGCTTTGAACAAGGTAGCGTAAAGTTTTCAAGGGTATACTTTGCCATTCCTGGACCAAAGCATCACGCAATTCTTGTAAATTCTGACCTGCTGGAACCCGATCTTTGATTTTCCGTCCAATATCATCCCATAAATGTTCAATAGGGTTCATATCCGGTGACATTGCTGGCCATAGAATACTGTCAATTGACTCCTGACGCAAATAATCACTAACGATCCGTGCCCTGTGTGGTGTAGCATTATCGTCCATGAATTGCGGTCTTGTTGCAAGACGATGATTGTCAAAATGAGGCACAACGATATCCCGGATGATGTTGTCGCGATATGTTTGACCTGTCATTGTACCCTTCAGAACGTAGAGGTTCATTTTGCAGTCGTAATAAAAACATCCACACACAGTGACACCTCCGCCACCAAAAGCTGTTGTCCCTAAGATGTGTTGTTCCCTATATGCTGTATTCTTGAGTTGCCACACCCACATGCGGCCATCAATATGGTGTAGAAGGAACCTAATCTCGTCTGACCAATGAACTCTACGACATTGCCTCAAATTCAAATTAAGATCACATGACCACTGGTGTCGCGCATGACGAAGTCTTCGAGTCAACCAAGGTCTTTTAATTGGTCTTCGGGCTTTTAAACTTGCGGCTAACAGTTCGTACATTCACATGGCCACGAATCGCTCAGTTGTCGCGTAATCGACGTGCAGTCGAACATGGACGACGACGAGCTGATTACGATAGTGCTCTGTCATTTCTGGGTGATGTTTTACGTGGCCTACCAGAACGATCACGTTCTTTAACGGTCCTTGCTTCCCTATGGCGTTTCAAAAGCCTGGATATAACACTGTGTGGCACCCCAAACTGATCGGCAATTCTGCGCAGACTCAATCCAGTATTTCGAATGCCAATGATTTGCCATTTCTGTTCAAGTGTTAGCTTACGTCTGGGCATCGTCAAAATGTGAATATGAATGGCATACACCGACAACAACAGCACGAGAAACACGTTACGCTTAATTGCACGAAACTTGCAAGGCGAAATCTGATGGGTTGCATATTATAACCGGTTTTTTATACATAACGAAAATTAAATCGCTAGGTGAAAATTTACCTATCGATTAAGAATAGATGAAAGAATAATATGGTAACAAACAAACAAAAAACAACAAATTTAATTTTAAAACAAAAAATATTAGCAAAAATATAGGTGTTCCTTAACTTTTGGTGAGGTGTATATATTTTCTTGATTGTCATTGTATTGACTGTACTTCATCCATTTACCCCTTTGGTATCTTCAAACTTTTCTTGGGCCTTCAGATAAGCGCTACCAATAATTTCGGGAGTAAACCTTAGCTCATCCTCTGATTTTAGTGGGGTTCGTGTTGTTCAATCTTTAGTGTTCTGTGCGATGTTTTGTCGACCATTGTTTGTCTTTTTGTTCTTTTTTATTCTAGCCATGGTATTATCAGCCCTTCGTCGATAGACTCGCTGCTTCGGATTATTCCTTTGACGTCTCCTAAACATTTCTTAAGTAAAGTACAATTAACCGTGGCTTTATTGCCGTTGATGAATTAATTACTCACTCGTAGCACTTGAGATCAGCCCCTGATTGTAGTGGATGTCAATATTTAGCTTTCTGTGCAGTGTTTTGTTGACCATTATTTGTATGGGTGTCCTTTGTTGACCACTGTATTTTTTGTTCTTATAAGACTTGGAGATTCCACTTTGGTATCTTCAAACTTGGTTGTACAATGAAAAACAAAAGTAAGAAATGTTTTATTGTCATTTAGGAACACATAAGTTATTCCCTTATTGTAGTGGAGTTTGTGTTGTTCAAAATTTTCGTGAAGTGCTTGATTGACCATTATTTGTGTTCTGGTCATTGCATTGTCTGTTTTCTAAGACTTACGGCTTCCGATTACACCTTTGATATCCTCAAAGTGAGTTTTACAATGAAAAGTATAAGTAACTAATGGCTTCATTGCTATACAGGAAATGATTTTCATTCCGGAGCACATGAGTTCATCACTGGTATTAGTGTGGTTCATGTTGCTCAATCTTGGGGTTTATCTGTAGTAATGTGTTAACGATTGTTTGATTTTTGGTTCATTTTTGTCCTGGGTAGTAAGGAACTTCCGGAGCATATGGTTTTCAGTGGGTTCTTGTCTGTCAGTCTTAATTTTTCCGTGCAGTGCTTGGTCGATCCTTGTTTGTGTTGTCCTTTTTTCTTATTGCCATTGCATTGTAAGACATCTGATTACATCATTGGTTTCTTCAAACTTTATTTGCCATTTAAGAACTAAATGTCCTTCCGGGACTCTTAAGTTCACCCCTGTTATTTTTGCGGTTCGTCTTGCTTAATATTGAAGTTTGTGCATAGTGCCTTGTTGATCATTGTTTATCTTTGTGCCTCTTTTGTTTCGGCTGACCATTTAGGAACTTACTGTCCTTCCGGAGCACCCGAGTTCACCCAGGCCATTGTCGCTTAATTTTGAGGTTTATGTATAATGCATTGTCGACCATTGTTTGTTTTGTTTGTCATTTTTGTTCTGATGCCCAATGCATTGTCTGCCTTTATTAAAAGACTGACAGCTTCTGATGGCATCTTTGGTATTTTCAGACCTTTTGCAAAATAACCATGGTTTTATTGCTATTCTCCATCATTTTGTGCTTTGTGTATTAAATTCACTAAGTCTATCATACAGTTTTATAACTAGTTTAATTCTTATAATTACATTTAAAAGTAACAATAACACACTTTGTAAAACTTCACACAATTACAGTATGGGGATGTTCAGGGTCAGACATTTTGATTCCCGTACTACATTTGACAAGCAAGTACAATAATAGTATATCTAACTTTCTGGTCGATGGAGCGAGATGTGTAATTGAGCAACTTTGTAACTTGTCTATGAAATCAATATTCCTTCCAGTCCAATAATAAAATAACCACCATATCATATCTTCTGCTATGTCACCATAGCCTATCTTCTACATGCCAGTCTAATTGTAAAATGATTACCATACCATATTCTCTACATAATAATTCATTGATTACCATACCATATTCTATACAGAATAATAATTGAAATATTACCATACCCTATGCTATACAGAATAATATGTAAATGATTACCATAGCATATTATTATTTTATAAGAATATAATTATTATCATGCCATACTCTATACAGAATAATAAATTATTGATTAAAGTCCCACTTTCAACTCTGATTACAACATTATTATCTACCATATCCCCTATTGTCAACTCCGATTACAAAATGATTACCATACCATGTCCTCTACTATCAACTCTGATTACAAAATTATTACCATACCATGTTCTCTACTGTCAACTCTGATTACACAATGATTACTATACAATGTTCTCTACTTTCAACTCTGATTACGACATGATTACCATACCATATCCTCTACTGTCAACTTTGATTACAAAATTATTACCATACGATGTCCTCTCATATCAACTCTGCTTACAAAATAATTACTATACCATGTCCTCTACTATCAACTCTGATTACAAAATTATTGGCATACCATGTCCTCTACTATCAACTGTGATTACAAAATTATTACCATACCATGTCCTCTAATATCAACTCTGCTTTAAAAAAATATTACCATACTATGACCTCTCATATCAACTCTGATTACAAAATCATCACCACACCATGACCTCTCATATCAACTCTGATTACAAAATTATTACTATACCAAGACCTCTCATATCAACTCTGATTACAAAATTATTACCACACCATGACCTTTCATATCAAATTTATTTACAAAATCATTACCATACCATACCATGATCTCTCATGTCAACATCGATTTCAAAATTATTACCATACAATATCCTATACTAATATGAGTTGGCATGGCCTATAGAGAGGACATTAGTATTTGAAATTAAGTGATACTAAAAATACCTTTATATACCTAATATGTTTACCATTAAACACTGTCATGTGGAATCTAGAGTGCCCTTTACACTGTGTTAGTTATTATTTAATATGGGAGCGGCGATCGCTAGGCAAACAGGGGTTAGGGTCCACTACGAAGTTATGCGAGTGCCAATGGCGCGTGAGTTCGTACTAAAACTGTTCGTGCCATGGGTGAGGGTCTATTTTTAACAGTTAATTATATAGTATCAAAGAGGAAAGTCGCTAGACAATGAGGAAGGTCGCTATGCAAAGAGGAAGGTCGATTGACGTCACCCAGCTTGCTTATGACGTCACTGAGAAGTTTGAAAATACAATATATCGATAGATAAATGAAAAAGCTCAAAGTTACTAAAAAGGTACGAAATGGGTACGAAGCTTTGAAGTTACGAAACCATTTGGGTACGAAGTTATGAAGTTACGAGATAGTAACGCCACCTAACGGGATACAATATAATGCAATAGTCCATCAACGACAATCATATTGCCAGTTTTCTTTTATGCAAATTTGACATACTATTAGTTGTCAAATAGATATATTATTTTAATTTATTGAATAAAATACAATATTTTATTTTTTTAAAACAAAACAAAGTTACTATTATTATTATTTTTATATGACAGTAGATACTTTCGGATTTAAGCTGGCTTACACATCCGGGTTATATGGCGCCCCAATTCTCACAGTCAGTATGGACGCGAGACCGACGCGAGAAATAAAGCATCAGTATGTAGTCTATCTGGGGGGTCTACCGGGGTGGTATACAGTAATGAGGATTAAACGTCTTCTATTAACTCTGATTATAAATCTATTACCAAGTCACGTTTTTACTCCACAGAATAATTAATAAATAAAAACCATTATACAATTCATGACTTTCGATGAGGTGAATACAAGGATTGATCAACCCATGGAATAGGATATTCATCGAGGCAAAATTTTCGTCCCACCGAAGGACTTTATCAATGTCTATTTAAATAATACTTTGAACCAATATGGCGTCTTAATTTAAGAAAAAGTTTTTGACGGTCCATGTACGGGACAAAAGAACCAGAATATTTATATATATATAACGTCTGGAAAACCAGTCAACGATCAATCTTACGGGGTGTTGGATCGCTACGGTATAACGATACTATACAAGTAAAATAAAATTTACAAACCATTTTAGACGTTTATATATATATATATAATTTATATTGAAGATAGCTATAATAACTGTGATATACTTTTTATAAACCTTGAAATATCAATCATAAGTTGGCTATTGCATCATCTGAATAAACCCTCCATCTTGTAAATAACAGGTGGATTCCAATAATAAATTGGGATATGTTTTTGTCTTAATTGAACAATTCTATCATTTGTACATGTAAATAAAATGTGATATTCATCTCCAATTTTTTTATTAAAAAATGTGCATAATCTTAATTCTTTTGATATATTATTCCATCTTCCGTTTTCAATGGGAAGCTTCAAGTTTGAAGTTCTAAGTTTGGTTATGTATATCCTGTCCTGTTTTGATAATATAATAAAGTAGTCTTCAAATTTAAAATCTTTTCTACAACTTTATAAAATTCTCTTTCAGAGTTATCCAAATCTGAAAACGATTTTTGAATGAATTGATCACGTGATCATTCTTTTATCCCTGATTTTATAGAAGACATACATATTGGAAATTGAGATTCAAATACATAACTCAGTCCAGTATCATTAAATACACTCGGAACAAAGGAAATCCACTTAAACTTAATTGTTCCATTCATATGTAACTTATACATTAACATATACAGTTTTGAACTCAATTTGTTTTCATTACTAATGAGTCTATTCCAGAAGGATATCATTCTCAGTTTTATCTTTATTGAGAGAGGAAAGCAACCAAGTTCCCCGTAAATCATATAACTTTGCGTTGTTGTTCTAACCTGTAAAATCTTTTTACAAAATTGTAAATTAATTTTTTTCTAGCGAACATGTGCTTTCAAAACCCAAACCTCTGATCCATATAGCAATATCGGTTCAACTAGACTGTCAAATAATTTCAATTGTAAATCTACTGGAATTTTAGGGTGGTTTTTGATACGTCAATAAACAGCAAATAATGCGCGTAGAGCTTGATCTATTAACTTTGACTTAGATTTTACAAAAGATCCATTATAATTCATAATCAACCCAAGATATGAATAACTATCTACAATTTCAATAATTTCATCATTTAAAGTGAACACTGGTGGATTTTTCATTTTCCTTTTACTAAATATAACAACTTTAGACTTTGAACAGTTTATATATAATTTCCATGATTTACAATAAATATTAAAAATGCTTAAGTTTTTTTGTAAATCATCAGTAGACTCAGCTAACAAAACTGTGTCATCAGCATACATTAGAATAAATAGTTCAACAAACATGGTTATTTCACTCAAATATTTTTCTTTTATTTTAACAAGAGGGATGCCTTCTAAAGATTTTAAGAATTCTTCAAGGTCATTCAGAAATAAAGAAAACAGGATAGGGAAAGGTTTTCCCCTTGTCTAACCCCCGTTAAGCATGGGAAAAACTTCTAACACATGATTTTATATTCTTATGCATATTTTTAATAATATCAAAACATTTCCCATGGATACCAAACTTCTGTAATTTTTGCCAAAGTCCTTTTCTCCACACAGTGTCAAAAGCCTTTCGGAAGTATATAAATGAACAGAACATTTTTTTACCAAGCGAAAAATACAGCGATATAAGTGCATGAAGTGAAAATATATTGTCGATAGTGGAATATCCTTTCCTAAGACCGGTCTGACATTCAGAAATCATATTTATTTCATCTGCTAGTAAAGAAAGGCACAATTAAACACAATATTAAAAATATTACAATAAATAGATATAAGTCTTGGATTTGATACCTTCAAATATTCATTTACAATTTGATCGTATCCTGCAGATTTATTATTTTTCAACAATTTAATACTATCTTCAATCTCCTGCTCAGTAATTTCAGAATTTAACATAGCTTCGCATTCTTCATTTAATTTAATATGTTCATTTGTAATATTATCATCGTACGCATCGTTATCATCGTTCGCGTTTAATTTGTTTAAATATTCGAAAAAAGTATTTAGGTCAACCTTTGGATCTTTACTTCCACGACCCGAATATATATTTAAAATGTTCCAAAGTGACCTAATATCTGTCTTTGATATTCGACGTATATCATGCTCGCTTTTCTTTGATATTGCGAATAACTAATGTTTACTTCTTTTCTATATTCTTTGGCTTTCGCGTTAAGAATTTTTTTATTGACATCATTTATAACTAAACCATAATTTCTCCTGGCTTTGCTGAAATCACGTCTTTTTTGTCGCAATTTTTTATAAACCATGGCTTCTGTTTTTCATTACCTTTATTTTGTTTATTTTTCCGTTAGCCAAATGTTGAAGCCGCAGACTTTACAAAAAGATCAGGAATATCACCGACTAAATTATTTATTTCTATTTCGGAAACATTTTCTTGTTGTGAATAGCTTTCTATTTTTAGCTCTATCTCATGGATACTATTTTCATTTTCGATCTATAAAATCTGTTTAAATTCATCAGACTTGGATGACATCCAACTAATTAGGGGTGAACTCGAATTGTCAACCTGTGGTTTAACGGTAACGGTGTCAAACGATTTAAAAGAAAATTGGATTCTGTTGTGTACATCGGATATAATCGGATTAAAATCTAATACATTGAAATATGAAATTACTGGAAAAAGATGTGAAGACACAATAAGGTAATCTACTACACTACTATCTTTGCACGTTTTCTTACCCACTCCAAGATCAGATCCTATTCTAGAGTTAGCTATATACATTGAGCAATTCTGACACAATTCAATTAGTTTATGGCCATATCTATTAGGACGATTTTTGTCGTCAGAAAACC
>MJUT01045391.1:13459-30950 GCA_002080005.1 Gigantidas platifrons | reverse complement strand
AGGGTATTCTCGAATGATGCGGAATAGTAAACAGTTTCCTGTCCCTCTAGTGACACCCGTCGTGTTACTCCTGTTCGGTTATCACTCATGAAAGAGTCAAGTAAAACGCCATAACCGTCACCACAACGAATCAGGAATACGACGCATGCTAAAATATTAATGACAGTCACGTAACATTGACTGCTCAGCGGGTGTTACCTTCGGGGACTAATAGTCCACCTGGCAGAGGTATAGACCCGGTGATATTAATAAACACGTAAGATTTAATTAATCAATAAAGAAGGGAAATGTCATAGATAGTGCTACGTCGTGCAAAATCATTTAAAATTTGTAAAATTTCTCTTCCGTTTTAAACTTTTAGAAGTATAATTAATCAATAAAGAAATTAAAGGTCGTAGGTAGTACTACTAAGTGCAAAATCATTTATAATTAATGTATTTACTCAGCAAATTAGATTTCCTTTGACCGCATTGTTATTTCTGTTTTATGAATATCAGTATCAATATGAAGGACGAATATATCATGTAAGTCATGTGATGTCTGCAATTGTTTCATGTGATAAAAATCTAAAACAAGGTAATAAATACACGTTTAATAGCATGGTGTTTAATAGATTAAACTGATATCTTAAAGGTTAAATTTGTCCCGCAATTAATTTCCTGTTGTACCTGTTCCGTCATCAGTCATCCATTATTCCTCAGAAGTTAAAGATTCAGGCTGAGAACGTTGATTGTCTCAATGATTGTAGTCATTAATATCCATATTAGTATATTGTCTTTTCATTCAAATTAGATAACAATTCTTAAGAATCTTTCAGCATATAAAATACGAGTTATATATATCTCAAACGAGTTACACTTAATTATATTACCATTAATAATTTTATAAGTTTAAAATGTAAGCAAACGGATGTACACAATCATTTATGTTTGTTCCGATATTACGTTGAAATAGATTATTGTATTACAGTAATACATGTATTTATGGACTTTATCATGTAAAGTTTTACCAATATTCAACGATCTCTGTACCAGTAAAATATCGCTTGTAAAGTTTTACCAATATTCAACGACATCTCTACTAGT
This sequence comes from Gigantidas platifrons, assembly GCA_002080005.1. Lineage (NCBI taxonomy): Eukaryota > Metazoa > Mollusca > Bivalvia > Mytilida > Modiolidae > Gigantidas > Gigantidas platifrons. The sequence goes on along the minus strand of MJUT01045391.1, from coordinate 29,865 downwards.
GAAATGTCGCTTCTAAAGTGCTACCAATATTCAACGATATCTCCCCGAGTGAAATATCACTTATAAAGTTTTACCAATATTCAACGAAATATCCACTAGTGAAATATCACTTCTAGAGTTTTACCAATATTCAACGATATCTCCACTAGTGAAATATCACTTATAAAGTTTTACCAATATTCAACGATATCTCTACTAGTGAAATGTCGCTTCTAAACTGCTACCAATATTCAACGATATCTCCCCGAGCGAAATATCACTTATAAAGTTTTACCGATATTCAACGATATCTCCACTAATGAAATATCACTTATAAAACTTTAACAATATTCAGCGATATTTCCACTAGTGAAATATCATCTATAAAGTTTTACCAATATTTAACGATATCTCCATTAGTGAAATTATAAAACTTTAACAATATTCAGCGATATCTCCACCAGTGAAATATCACTTATAAAGTTTCACCAATATTCAACGCTATCTGCACTAGTGAAACATCGCTTCTATGTATTAAGTCTAACGACGTAGTGATCTGTAGTAAAAACGTAGAGATCAAACCTGGTGCGCACGACGCGTTTCTGTAATAACTTTCATCATTGTTTGTCCTTTTTCTTTGGTCATTGTGTTGTCTGTCCTTCTTCGATTTACGGCTTCTGATCACCCCTTTGGTATCTTCAAACTTTTGGCCATTGTGTTGTCTGTCCTTCTTCTATTTACGGCTTCTGATTACCCCTTTGGAGCTCTAACATTTTGTTGTATCCAATTTTCGTACTTTTTTAAAATGGAAAGCTTGATGAAATTTATTATACTTCGAAAAATTATATATGTATATTGTAGCGTTGATACAATGTACAATATTATAGAGCAGTAAGCAAAATAAACATTAATTTTGTCTTATTAAAACCAAATGGTAAAGGTTGAAATACAAAATTGATACAGTGTGGTCGTATCTTCACAATGGGGGTTGATTTTATTGTATCTTAAGACAACAATTCTCACCACCAAAATGTCAAATGTCAGATGGAATACTAAATAAGGTAAACCTTTATACCACTGCTTTACAAATATATACGTTTTGATTAAGAAATTAAATATAGCTCCGTTGGTTAATGAAATAATTGAAATACAGACTCATTCTGCTGAATACTATTTAATTGCATGGCAGTAGTTCGTGAATCATTAGGGGATTCAAAAACGAATATGGTAGATATTTTCTAGCACGATGAAAAGACAATAGTGGAAAATGTTTGAAAACGTTCAACAGGGTAATCAGAAGTCATAAATAGAACGGCAGACCATACAATGACCATGCGAAAAAGGACAAGAAAACAAACAGTTGATTACAGTGATCTAGATACGTTCCAACACGAACCACACATAAAGCCACGGGGAAACGGGTGCTCCAGAAGGTTAAACGGTTCCTGTTCCAATAGTGGTACCTGTCGTGTTTCGGGTGTTAGAAATATGGTGATGAATCATGAACGAGATCAGAAAGCAGAGATTGCCGTTCCGACAAGCGGATATAAAAAAGTAAACCGAAGAAAAATTAAGAATGGACAATCCAGAGACACAGACAACATTGGGCACCAGACACAGAACGAAAACAAACAAACTGAAAACCACAACACAGAAAAATAAAGCGATGAACACCACGGACCATGCCAACATACAACACAGAAAACTAAAGCGATGAACACCACGGACCATGCCAACATACAACACAGAAAACTAAAGCGATGAACACCATGGACCATGCCAACATTGTGGGGCTGAACCCAGGTGTTAGCGAAGGGTAAGCAGTTCATGTTTCTAACAAAAACTCCACCGTCTTGTTATTCATATATTCTTGTAAAATGAAATATATCTGTGACACCAGCAGTCCGTATAGGTTATCAAGCTCATGAATTTTAATGATTATGCAAATTAGTAAACATGTATTTTTTTAGTATTCGCGTTTAATTAACCAGGCGATTGAAATGAGGCATTGAAAGTTGCCACAGCTTTTAAATTACTTTTATTTTAATTCTAATTATAGATTACTCATGACATATTAACATATGTTTAGGTACATATAATAACGAATGTTGTTAAAAAATTACATGTAAGAACTGAACCTAAGATACATATAAACAACAACACTAAGATACATATAAACAACAACACTAAGATACATATAAACAACAACACTAAGCACGCATAAGACGTTCGTGTTAAATACCAATAAAATAAGTCTTATTGGAAACACAAAACAAAAACCGTGAAACGTGCAATCAACAAATAAACAACTAAATAGCGGATATGTCCGCGTACAAATATGACATGATAACTCTATTTTCAGTCAGCACGATAGAAGACAGATGAAAATGGGTTATCAGAAGTACAGACAATGACCAAAAAAGTTAGAAGAAGAAAATGGGTTATCAGAAGTACAGACAATGACCAAAAAAGTTAGATGAAAATGGGTTATCAGAAGTACAGACAATGGCCAAAAAAGTTAGAAGAAGAAAATGGGTTATCAGAAGTACAGACAATGACCAAAAAAGTGAGATGAAAATGGGTTATCAGAAGTACAGACAATGACCAAAAAAGTTAGAAGAAGAAAATGGGTTATCAGAAGTACAGACAATGACCAAAAAAGTTAGATGAAAATGGGTTATCAGAAGTACAGACAATGACCAAAAAAGTTAGAAGAAGAAAATGGGTTATCAGAAGTACAGACAATGACCAAAAAAGTTAGAAGAAGAAAATGGGTTATCAGAAGTACAGACAATGACCAAAAAAGTTAGAAGATGAAAATGGGTTATCAGAAGTACAGACAATGACCAAAAAAGTTAGAAGAAGAAAATGGGTTATCAGAAGTACAGACAATGACCAAAAAAGTTAGAAGATGAAAATGGGTTATCAGAAGTACAGACAATGACCAAAAAAGAAAAATACGAAAAGACAACCATGGCAAAAAAAACACTACATATAAAACTAACACGAACCTCATGTATAATCAAGTTTGAACTCCGCGAAGCCCATTATAAACGGGGGAGAACTGGGGTGGTCCAAATGGATATAAAACATGACACATAAAACTAAAAATATATTATAATATATTCTACAAATATTTACAACTGGATTGGAAACAAACATAATTGCTTGTGCAAGTCCGTTTGTCTACATTTTGAATTTAAGAAATTATTAATGCAAATGTTACGAGGTCCAACTTGCTTGTTATACACCCGTAAATCCAGCGTTCTCAGTTAATAAATTTAGGCTACGAAAGTCCTGAAAAATGTTATAACACTAAGGTGTAATGCGTTTATTATCTCCATCAATATACGTTCGGAGATGTAACTTTAAATTCATTATAAACCGGGTTATTCGTGAAGGACAGAAGTTCTTACTCCAGTAGTGGCGCCAATCGAGTTACTCGTGTTAATAATCCGACAAATCATGAATGAGGAAAGGCCGTGGTTTTATTATGTCGTATGTGATATAAACATATGCAAACCGTAGTTGAAATTCGGTCCACAAGAGTTACCCTTCATATCCACTTTCCTTAGCCAGATTTATGTATATATCCTTATGAAAGGGCACGTTTTAAAATGTCTGATGTTTGGGGTGTTCACATATGTTTGAGTTTCTATCTACCATCCACCACTATTCCACTAAGATGGTTCAATCCCGTCACCTTTCATTGAAGTGCATACACCAAGCCCAGACAGTTAGCGGTCGTGTGTATGTGTGTTAAGGGTACGCATTTTTCTCTGTTTCTAGAATTTTCCAATTGGATTTCCATTTTCACGTTTCTTACAAAATTGCATATTTTCCAATCTCTTAAAGTCGTTTCCGATCAATGACTTTGTTAAATATGTTCGGGTACTTTTACATTTACGTTATTGTTATGATAAGTTATTGGTGGGAAAGGATTTTACGAATACCAAGTAATTAACAGCCTTAGCACAAGGCAGGTTTTGCATAAGCCATTTCTGAACTATATGCACTCCATACAATGCATACAAGCTGTGCTTGATAAGTTCTTCCTGGTACGGGTTTTATTTATTAAATCCATACTTATACAAAATGCTAACAAACTTGAAATGAACAAACAAATATTGTTTTTCTTTTATGGTCATTGTATCTTGTGAACGATAGCCTTACATATTCTCTCATTTCAACAACTTTTATCCATTTAGCAATTGCTAGCGAGAAATGTAAGTACAACAATAACCATCATATTTTAATGTTTGGCAAAGGAAAGCTAAATACAAGCGGTCCTATAGAATATGTCTGGCGATTTCATACTTTGCTAGAAACCCCCTACAATATTATACCTTGCCAGAATCTCCCCCTCCCTCTCCCCCATCCGATCTTATACCTTGCCAGAATCCCCCCTACGATCATATACTTTGTCAGAAATGTCACCGACTATTTGAATGTCAATATTTAATAGTGTAGTGACTGTTTTTTATGATAAGGCAATAAAAGAAGACTATAATTGTTTAAAGCATAAAATTTGTTAATTAGCAATATAATTCTGATTAACAGCTGCAAATATAGTACTGTTTATCGATTGATGGTTTGTAGACCGATTTGTACACAGTGTATTGTATTACAACCTGTAACTATATTGGAGCCAATTTCATCACCTTAGCATCAATATTACAGCAATATTAAACCCACAAGAGACAATTTCTCTCATTTGTACATCAAACAAATAAAAGAATACAAAGAGCCGGTCGGAAGGCCTGAAACCGTCAAAGAATCGCCAACGCATTTACATGTATAGCGGAACAGCTATCTAATATATTGTATTTATGAACCAACAGTATAGGAACAAATATTTCCATAAGTATTTAATTTTCCAGCCTCACACACCATTCAGTAGGACATTAATTTATTTAATTTAAAGGAATGAATTTCAAATTTCATTAAGGTAAGAATATGGTGATACCTTTGAACAAAATCTCTTTATGCATGTTAATGATTGAATATTAAAATATATTAGATACCGTAAGTAACAATTAAAAAGTAAATTGACGCAAAATAAAATCAATTCAGTGTTCAGAGATATTAAACAACGATATTTTTTTTTCTTTTTGTAATTTACTTATCATAGAAACTAATTTGCATTTATCCTGCAATCGTGTGATTGTTCAGTACTAATAAAGGGGTCAAATAAACTTCACTGTTATTTAGTCATGGACCTAATAAAGCTTTATTGGCAGCCAATTCATGCAGAACAACGGTACCAGTGTAAGCGTGAACGTAATAGAAAACACACGTGAAAATGATTGGAACAATGTTTGTTTCTGTTCTTTGTAGTAATATTTGGTAGTTGTTTTGGATTTTTTGTCGTTGTAGGATAAAGACAATATACGTACATTGTCAGTAAAGGATTGCGTTTCTATCCGTTCTAAAGTTCGTACATATATGTTGTATTATATTTTACGACAATATACATATATTGTATATTTATCTGTATATCTAAGGTAAGCAAAGCAATCATATTTTTTAATGTAAATATATTTTACTACGAGATTAAAGTAACTTGTTAGTTTCTTACAATGGTATTAATACTTACATAACCGCATCGTATTATTACAATATAACAGAGAGCTTTGGCACCATAAGACTAATCTAATCCCGCCACCTTTTATTGAAGTGCCTGTACCAAGATAGGAAAGTGAGAGGTAATGTTTATATGTGATATACTATCTATTTTGCATCTGTTTCTACGTCTCTATTAATTTATGTATAATATGGAAATAGTTCCTTTCATATCTTAATAATGTAAAACGTTTTATCGTTTGGGTTAAGGCTGAAAAATATCGATTTGGACCAGGCCATTTTCTAAGTTGTCATTTATATTTTGTTCTTTTTTCTGTTTGTGTAATAATGTAATGATAAACGGAAAATACCATGCAGACAAAACAATCGGAAAATATGCCTAACACATACATTGTATATACATGACCGATCACTCTTCTGGTATGGAACGAACACTTCAATAACAGGTGGCGGGTTAAAATAGTTTTGTGGACACCATCTACCATTTTTAATGATCTATCTTATGTAAGAAGTTATCGGTTACTTTTTTATCAGTTGATCATTAACCACAACTTATCGTGTAATTAAAGAAAAAACTAAATATGACTGCACGTTATATCCATACTATGGCGAGTGGTAAAGTTGAAACTGCAGATGTTATCTTATATTCTTTAAGATGTGTCCAATGTTTGGGTCTTTGATTCTGGATTCATTCATGTTTTCATTTATTTATTTTTAATGTTGTTCTTGTCAAAATAACGATGAAACCATCATATTACTTAATTACTTTGTCAATCCCAATACTTTCAATAAGAAGTGTCGCCCTACATTTTAATAATATCGCGTAACTTGTTAAAAACATCGCAATGGAAAATCAGTAGGCAGGTTTAAATTTAAGTGCAACATTGGATAGTCTCTCATGTTCATATACATCTATATCTGTTCTGATTAATTGATTAAAAACACCGGTTTACTTTACAAAAGCATTTGGCTTACTTCTCAAAATTAATGCATTCGTTCTTATCGTTTGATATGAGATATTGATCAATGAAATCATAATTAGCAAGGACACTATAATGTAACTATAACCATAATCAGATTGATTATACTTTAATAATAGTACCTCTATTAATCTCTAAACGTCATGAAATACGTATTTATGTATTGATAAAAACGTAGATATCTAATTTAGTGCACACGACGCGTTTATAGAATGATCTTCGTAGGGTACTCTCAAAGCCAAAATATTTGAAAGCTAAATAATTCAAAAGTCTTAGGAAGCAACCAAACCAAACTCGGTAAATGTTTTAAAATATTATACATATTTACTTCACAACTGCAGCTGTCAAATATATGTTCTTCCCTCGACGGGATTTGAACTCACACCATTGATACACTGCAGCACCAATCACTTAGCATTATGTCCAGCGCCATAGACCACTCGACCACATCCGCTCCATATAATTTTTTTTTCCTTACTCAAGATATGTTTAATTTTGCATATGTGATCAATTAGAAATGCAACAAGTCATATTTCCCAAGAGTGTAATAACCTGTTCCGTATTACATGGTGGGTATAATAATAATATGTGCCGTATTACATGGGATGTAATATGGATTTTTCAAAATAGCGTCCGAAATTTTTGCATGAAATCGAGAATTTAGATTTTCACAATTATTATGTCTTTTTCGGGGGAAAAAATATTTCCGGAATTCACATTTTCCGTTCCGATCAGTTTTCGTTATTAATGTATCGTTGTTTACTTCCGTCGTCTGCTATTGTCAAAAATTGATAACGAAGAAAACATAGAAAACGCTCATTGTGCAACGAATGATGACACTCTTATGAACCAAAGATTAAAGTATCTTGTGTTGTTGTATAAGTGTAACCGTAGAAGGATTGTGTCAATAAATACATATAATAAAAGCATAGATCTGAAAACGATGGGTTCTTACAAATATTAAGAAAGATGCATTGAAGTATATGATAAATAGGTTATGATGTGGCATTTTTCATATCACATTCCATATCAACCCTCGACCCATATTAGCCCTTGGGCCAATATGGGCGTCTCCTGTTGATATGAAATTGTCATCTTTGAATACGTAGTACATACGTATATCTGACGGGTGGTCATATTGCTGAATCAAAATATAAATAGTCGTTGGCATGTCGATGCATCATTTTCAAGTTTTGTTTTATACATGTCATCTTATTAAACTACATGGTATAATTAATCTGATTGTGGCGCAGGTCTGTTGTATTATACAATTATTAATATCACATATTGCGAGCATTGTTTTGATTAGTAGTCAATTTTAACCATAGCAACCCGATGCTTCTGATAAGTAAACCGATGCTTTTGAAAAGCACGTCGATGTTGGTTTTCTTCACCATGAGTAGTGTTTTATTCATCACAATATAGTTTCAACAAGTAACGAGATATTTCTCTAAAGTAAGCCACTTCTTGTTAAAAGTACCGGGATTGAAAGGGCAACGAAAGGGGTTCATCGCAATCTTGACATGAATGGTCACCTATATGATACTGTGATGTCTTTGTCATGTCAGTGTCAGACATCATTCCTCATTGCTGTCAGAACATTGGTAGTTTTAGTTTAAACATATTTTTATTTGCTAAATATAACAAATAGGGATCGGACACAAGTTTTCCAACTAATGAAGTCTTCTCCCGAATACAATAGTTTACAATATGTATTAGCATGCGCAATGAAAGGATATAATATGTATATAATAGCATAGAGTTAAATAAACAAAGAATGATTATATACAAAAACATAGGTTTAGACAATATACGATAAAAAAAATTAAAAAAAAAAGAGAATAAATACTTTTGGAGATGTGTGTTGGTTCTTTAGATCATTTAGACAATTGTAAATCTTTTGGAGTCTTTAATATATTTAAAAGCATGTTTAATAATAGTTGTATGTTCTTGATATGTTAGGAGATCATTTCCTTTTGTCAGTATATTTACATCAATATTAATGTTAGAAGGTAGCCAGTTAAGACTATTAAATAATATTTCCCTATTATCCGTATATTTATCACAATCAAAAAAGAAATGATGAGAATTGTCACATGGTGCGCCACAGTTACATGAAGCAGTTGATAAAAATTTTAACTTTACATAAATCGTAATTCAAGAAGGATACGTTACAGCGAAGCTGTGTTAGAATTATATTTAGTTTTCTAGGACCATAAGAATAGTGTCTCGGAATTGGCACTGAGATTGAACTGTGGATTGCCTTTTTAAATTTAGATAATGTGTCAAGATTACACACTGAAAGGTTAACGCTATTCCATTCCCTTACTGTAGCTGGGACAAAAGAATCTCTAGTTAAAGATAGTCTACAGAATGGAACAATAATATCGTTGCTATTTCGAAGGGAATAAATAGTCGTACTTTGGATTGTTGGGGGAATAAGATCGAGTAAATAAGAGGGTGTGCTACCGTTTTGGATGTTATATGATAATTGGAGCTTTCTCCTAGTTCTTCTTTCTTCCAATCTCTCCCAGCCAGTTTCTCTATATAGATATTCTGTGTTGGTAAAGATTGGAAGTCCGGTGATCATTCTAGCTGCCTCCAACTGTAGCCTCTCCATTAGTATTCGACCTCTAGGTGACAGATTCCCCAGTGCATCAGAACATCATTCCGATACACAAACCTGTGGGCAGTCCCCGTAGTTTAAACACGTATTCCTTTCTTTTACAATTATGCTTGGACTGTTATGTTCTATTCGTCCTTATTATAACTAACAGTCTCCTCCAGTCTACATTAGACATACATTTTCATCATGTTGTTTGCTATATCGATGTATGTCATGGTATTCTTGTTAAAAGAAACAATGATCACTAACGTTATTAAGAGATCTACTAGTCACTAACGTTATTAAGAGATCTACTAGTATATAGATAATCCAGGAACGATAAAACAATGATCACTAACGTTATTAAGAGATCTACTAGTATATAGATAATCCAGGAACGATAAAACAATGATCACTAACGTTATTAAGATATCTACTAGTATATAGATAATCCAGGAACGATAAAACAATGATCACTAACGTTATTAAGAGATCTACTAGTTTATAGATAATCTAGGAACGATCAAACAATGATCACTAACGTTATTAAGAGATCTACTAGTTTATAGATAATCCAGGAACGATAAAACAATGATCACTAACGTTATTAAGAGATCTACTAGTCACTAACGTTATTAAGAGATCTACTAGTATATAGATAATCTAGGAACGATCAAACAATGATAAGCACAAAAAGGATAAAACAAAGCACAGGTTTAATTCATGTTTCAGATATCAACTATCAATAAGGTCATATTATAACTGTACAGAGTAATTAATAAACAAATAGAAAAATACCACAACGTTTACAAAACTCTAAATCAAATCGGAACATTGTACAAACCGAGGCGAATTCGATATCTCTTGAAGAAAAATACATGACCGCTTACTCTCCTGGTTTTGTGCAGGCACTTCAATTAAAAGTGGTAGGTTTTACATTTTTTATGGGCAGAAACCTCTCCTCGAAGTGAAACGATGCGTTTTCGCCAGTGTTTTCCACATGTAAGTAAAAATGACGACCTTCACATATAGATGTAACTGAATTACAAACGTTCTTGTAAAGCACGATCAGTCTTGAATATGGAACTTAATACAGCCATTACATAACTACCTAATTAAAAGAAATGTTGTCTAGTCAGCATGATAAATGTATATATTAATGTATGTAAATTATATGAAAAATATTTTCCAGTCAATAGGATTAGACCATTATTACTATGGAAATTTTAATACAAACAATTTTAAACAATTTTTTCGGAAAAGCAGTTCAAGATAAAGAATTATCTAGGAGACTGGAAAGGAGCAGTCTATCAAACTATAACACATATAATATGTCACCAGGGAAACAAACATACCTATGAAGTATAAATGATTTCTGGGCCTCTAGACTGAAGTTCCTAGCTAGAACCAATTACTTGCCCCTGAATGAACGTCTTTTTAAAATTAATCTCCGTGAAAGCTCTAAGTGTAATATATGCGATGACGATATAGTCGAAGACTTCCATCATTTCTTTTTTGAATGCAAAACCTTACGTGGTATCAGACAAGATTTCGAAGAAATTGAAACATTAATACAAATCGTTTTATCCGGATCTCGCGTTTTCAGAGTTACCGCCCTTTCAAAAGCTGCAGTTCTTGATCGCAGACTTTTGTTTTAGTTTTAACACTGAGCTTGGTTTCTCGCTTGACCAGCTCAGCTAAAAACTGTTATGTAAAATTATGAAAGAGCGAACTATTTTAATTAATTCATGTGTCGATGATCAGGAACTCGCTTAATATTGTGCTTCTTTTATTTTATATGTCATTCATATTTTACTTATTATTTAATGCAATTAAAATAATGTGATACATTGTATATAATTTTGTTTTAATGAAGAATGACACATTTGATTCTGTGATATGTTACGACCTATATCACAATGACTTTAATATGTTTTTTGTTCTTTGATGAAAATGTTCGTGTATGATTTATGCTAATTTTAATATACTAATAGTTGTTTATTTGTGATTATTATATAATTAGAAGCAAACATTGGTACCCAGCTGATGTTTGCCCCCGTTGTAAAGGGGTAGTTTCTGAAAATATATATATATATATAATGTAAGTCAAATGTTTCAGATTCCCATCGTCATCCTTTGGTATTAATTGATAGATTGATAATTACATGTTTTGTTAATGTTACACATTGTATTTCCATCAGTACAGTAAACGTCAGTTTATAATGTACAATGACATAGAGAATTATTCCTTAGAACAGTAGAACAAAATCCGATCGCTGTTTCTAAATATAATAGAATATAAAGTACATTAGTTATTACGATCTAATTTTGAAGGGCCTATGTAAGTTCGGCATTAACATATATCACTGTATATTCTTATGTTATGATCGAACATGGTCTCATTTTCCCATTTTTCCCGGGTTGGGGTGGGTTCTTTGGGGGATGTGAGAACTGTTTTTGTTCTGGTTTGCCTTAACTCTGTATTTGCTACGTTGTTGTGTTGCATGCTTTATTCATATAGTCCATGTACACCGTTTTTTGCCGTCGTTATCCTGGCTCCACAGTAGCAATAACGGTGTTTTAACGGTATACTGTGGCATGTCAGCAACAGATGTATTAATGACCCCATCCCCACCCAAAAAAACAATAACAACAACACAGGTGCATTAGTGACCCTCTCTCGCTCCCTAAATGTAATTATGAATACCAGTATGTGGTATTTAATTTTTTTTCATTCATTCATCTTTTGGTATTTACAGAAGATGACTAACATTGATCCCTCAAAGTAAATTTGAGACAACCCTTTACCTGTCGATATACGATACTAAATTATTTATGCTGGTTATCGGACAATTTTACAACATTAAACAATCTTACAAACAATGCCATCCATTAAACGAGATAACTATAATGAAGAAACAAAACAGAAACAAGTTAGGATTAAAGCTTGAATTATCAAAACGAATGACTTGATTATATAATTTTAGAACACCATATATGAATAATAAAATAAAAAACAAAAAATATCACACTGTCGGAACAGTTCCAAAATCTAGAAAAAAAAAATACCACACTGTCGGAACAGTTCCAAAATCATAGAAAAACAAAAAATATCACACTGTCGGAACAATTCCAAAATCAAATATCAAAATCGTAGAACGAGGAAAAATCTATACCACTAATACATAAATACATGACCCCTCACCTTTGTCCAGGCTCTTCCATAAGACGTGGAGGGGTTAAGAAGAGTTTGAAGATACCAAAAGGGTAATCAGAATCCGTTAAAGTACTTTTTTGGGCCCACACATCCCCATTTCGTGACATGATGTTTTCATGCAACTGCTTGCTACGTGTGAGCATAAGATGAACGTTTAAAGGCGTAGTTAGGTGCACACATTTAAATTATGGGGATTCTTTTGATTATTATTAGTTAACATGCAACCCATGTGCTTGAATTATTATATTACTCCAAATATCATGTCGTTTGCGTTCATATAATTATAATCATTTGATCGGTTGTTGTTTCCATGTTGATTCGATCTTTGGTTTTATGTGTAATGTTTTGTAGATCGTTGTTTGACCTTTTGTACTTTTTCTTTTGGCCATTGTGTTTTCTGTTCTTCTTCGATATACAGATTCTGATTACCCCTTTGGTATCTTCAAACTCTTCTTAGTGGCATTGGATGAATATATCACTTCAGAAGTATGTAAAATTGTTAATGGAAAACTTCTATGAGTTTTAGAATGCATACAGCAATATCATATCCATTTGATATAAATAATTGATCTTTTAACAAATTCTTAATATTGACTTCTCTCTTTTAAAGAAAAAAATATCGATGAATTTGTAAAAATTCTCAAGATTGTCAATTAGTCACTCACAACCTTTTTAAAATACAATGTATATCTTAAAAAATTAAAAACAACTAATTAAGTTTTAATTTCAAAGTAGAGAAGGATAAATGAGTTTAAATGTCAACCGGATGTTATATAGATACATGTAGTTGATATAATATAAAAGTAGAAATATTCTATCACATGCTTTTTGATATTTATTTATTCATTGTTGGTCGCTCAACGTTCACCGTGAAATAATTCATGAATAACCAGGATATAATGGCGTTGTTGACATCATGGAACGTGTAACATTTGACTTGTAACACTGAACAAATGGCTGATTGTTGTTGTTCGTCTTTAGTGAGTTAATAGTAGTATTGCTGTTCGTCTTTAGTGAGTTAATAGTAGTATTGTTGTTCGTTTTTAGTGAGTTAATAGTAGTATTGTTGTTCGTCTTTAGTGAGTTAATAGTAGTATTGCTGTTCGTCTTTAGTGAGTTAATAGTAGTATTGTTGTTCGTCTTTAGTGTAGTCGTATTTAACCTAGGATTATTAATTGAACAAGATAACAAACAACAAATCATGTAGATAACAGGTTTGTATGTAGAAATGGACTAAGGAAGAGCATAAAGTACTTTCAAGTAAAAGAAGCGTTCAAATGGCTCTATATTTCTAGGAAATTATACTCAAGGTAACAAATTGTCCTACTTTAAATAGTCTTGCAATGATTTTCCTGGTGGAAAAAGTAATTGGGATATGTCTTCCTATCACATATGGATGTATTTTACTATTAACTTTATTCCGTATGAACAAATTTTGCTATTAACTTTATTCCGCCCGGGCCAATTTCACACCATGCCTTATTTTACCAGTAATTGTTTTCCGTCCAGACCATATTTCGCACCAGTACTTATTATTTTAGCAATAACTTATTCCGTCCTGACCAATTTTACACCAGGACTTATTTTACCAGTAATTAGATTCCACCGGCAATTTTTCATACCAGGCCTTATTTTACTGTTACCTTTACTTTCTGTTTTCACTTAGTGCACAAAGGTAAACGGCCAGGAGAGAATAGTCTAGACTTGTTGTTATACTTTGGTAAGACGTAGACCATACATATGTGACATTTAAATGATATTTGCACGTCACTGACAATATTACATCAGGTTTGTAGGTATAAAATGACGAGTCATCTAAAACACCCAGGTGGTGATTACGTAATCTATCAAGGTCCCGGGATTTACAAACACTTCCCTTAATTTGATGGATTAAAGGGTTTTTTGTGTTTTCAATCAAATGTCAGGAATAATTTCGTCATCGTCAACAAATAAAAGAGTATATATTTACTTATATCTTTACAGGTTTCTAGAAGAAAGGTCAATTCCTTACAACCGCCAATGATTGAACTATGCACATACTCACATTCGTATTGGTAAGTTTAATTGATATAATATTTGTTTTAAATTAAGAATTTTTGTCATTTAACAAAGTGCATTATAATGAAGCGTCAAGATTACAATCGAAAAGTAATTATTGAAGTGGGGATATATATGCTATGTAATACGCTTCTAATTAATTTAACAATTATCTGTCAATGAAATGTGTGCGTCATAAATATATAATATATTAACGTCAACAATATATGACAAGCTTGATTGGCTCCTTTTGTAACTAATGTATACAACACAGATAATGTACGTCTATTGTGTTTATCTTGTTAATGTTAAAGTTTGTTAACGGCCTGCGTGAATCGTGTTCCATCAAACCAATAGTTCTATACTTTTACGTTAAAATATCATGTAACTTTTGATTGCAATCCTTTTATTAATTAATTGATTGCTCTCATTGTTTCTGGCAAAAGTCTAAATATACTATATGTTTTCCTGCACTTGTTCTATTTGAGCAGGTAATTTGCATTAACTGTTTAATTTTTTGCTATGCGGTCACTGAACAAGATATGGCTTTTATGTTACTAGAGGGATTTTAAGAAAAGGTAACAGTGTTAGCGCTGACTTCACAGAGTATATCATTGAAAACTAATAGAAAGACGCTTGTTTCTGCTCTTTTAGACAATTTGGTACTTGTTTGGGCCTTTTGACATTGCAGCATAAACACAATATACGTACACGCGCTACGAAAGAGACCAGAAAAGCTTGTTATGGACTCGCTTTTCTTTTTCTGAAGCTATTACAAATACATTTGATATTGGCCGACAATGTATTCTATTTCCGCGGCCATCTATTGCTTAAAGGCAACATTCTACTTTCAATGAGAACGTCATGTAGTTATATGTTTACTATTGTGTGTCTGGGACATGACAAACGCATGATTCTGGTCCAACGTTTTACAATATAATCTAGATTTGACAGTAACCATGATTGATTGATTTTTGTCAGATGAACAATATCGCAATGTAAAGATGGCGAAAACACGTTTACAAAAATAAATCAAGTGAATAAGTGAGTGACACAATGATGGTCTACGGCTGAAGGTTTCCATTGCCACAGATGGAATGGACGATAGCGAATAGGTTCAGAAAACATGTTGTTGCTCATTACCTACTACAATACGTCATTACCTACTACAATACTACAATACGTCATTACCTACTACAATACGTCATTACCTACTACAATACGTCATTACCTACTACAATACGTCATTTACATACATTAACATGTGGAATTTTCCTGCACTTATTTATGTCATGTCTCAATGACCGGTTGTGTAATGGACTCGTTCTAAATAATCGACAGATGGTAGAGTATTGACCTCGACCACGCAACTAACGGTGTCCCCTCTCGGTGAGAGTTAACCTCTGCAAAATAACCAACGTAATCCCCTCTTGATGGGGATGAAACTAGACCAACATACCCCCTAATGGGAGGATATGAAACCCCGGAGTGTCTATAGTAGGACAAACATTTGTATCCTGGGGGATAGATTCTATTCATCACAAAATGTTCTCAATGAACTTTTATTGTTTATAATTTATATTCAATAAACGTTAGAGAAAACCGAAAGGTAATCACGCATGGATAATCCAGAGACAGTGACAACAGTAGATATAAACGTTAGAGAAAACCAAAAGGTAATCACGAATTGATAATCCAGACAGTGACAACAGTAGATATAAACGTTAGAGAGAACCGAAAGGTAATCACGAATTGATAACCCAGAGACAGTGACAACAGTAGATATAAACGTTAAAGAAAACCGAAAGGTAATCAGGAATGGATAATCCAGAGACAGTGACAACAATAGATATAAACGTTAGAGAAAACCGAAAGGTAATCACGAATTGATAATCCAGAGACAGTGACAAACAGTAGATATAAACGTTAGAGAAAACCGAAAGGTAATCACGAATGGATAATCCAGAGACAGTGACAACAGTAGATATAAACGTTAGAGAAAACC
>MJUT01045390.1:475603-494379 GCA_002080005.1 Gigantidas platifrons | reverse complement strand
TTTTTTATTTCAAACAGTTTTAAATACAAACTAATTTTTTTTTTTTTTTCGATTTTCCTGTTTGTATATTAGCGCCAGTTTTATTATTTCGGTATCGACACGATAAACATAACCGGAAACCAAATCGGGTCATTTGGACGTTTTAAATCCACGATCGAAAGTCAAATCTTGTATACCTAATAAAGATCGATCTGGCACAAGCCAATAATGTCCTCTAAAGTGACTGTAAATTTGCACAGACTTGAAGCAGGTGATAAAAATTCACAATATTGCTGCTACTACATCGCTGTCTTCATATATTCTGAGAAATTAGGTTGGTAATATCGTTGCCAGAAGTGTTTACGTTGAAAAGTAGCACTTCATTTCGTATTTTCTTATAAAAGACGTACAATACGGACATAGTAGCACTTAAAACTTGAAAGGCAATGTTTTTTTCTATCTAGAACAGCAATTTTTATTGACAAAAAAGAACGTCTTTGGCCTGAACTTTTAGGATTTCTTGTAGTTACATTAACCAACCCCTACTGGTGGTCACGTGACTTTAATAAAGTTTATGTCGAATGGAACAAAGCGCGACAACTCCATTTGAAATGTAATTTAAGTTTTTCTATACGAAAGTCGAACGAATTCTAACGATTAGGGGATGAAATTAACTTTTTTACCAGGTATTATAAAAACAACAATTTCAAAAGCCGAAAATATTCAAATCAAAATCAAATCAAAAAGTTTTATTTTATTGCAAGTTGCATTAACATACCTGCGATCATGCGGTTAACATGTAATGCAGTTAGTACGTATTTAAATTACATAAGGCTATTTCTATTTTTCATACGTTGGGGGGAGGGGTGGGATGATTTTTCAAGTACATCAATCTGTCCTGTTTTCATGTTGGGCGGAAGTCGCTATTGTACATTCGAAATATTAATTGCGAATTTATCAAGTATGATGCACGTGTTACCTGTCAAGTATATTATGTTTTTTCTCTCGATCGACAGTTCAGAGGAGATGTGGCTATATTGGTATTTCTTAAGACAATGGCAAGTTATAATCCAACTAGTTTTACCTCGTCACTTTTTACTGAAGTACCTGTACTAAGTCAGGAAAGTGAGCGGTCATATATATGTGTGTTAGGGATATCGAATTTGCATATTTCTACGACTTTTCCGACGATATGATACTTTTTTTTCATTTTATTATAGGTTGTGAAAAAGAATTATGACGATGTACCTGTAACAGGGCCTCCAAGAGAAATTTTGCAAGGCGGAACAATACTGCTTTGGGGTCTGAGAACAGGCTGAAACCTCTCTCAAAACTGTGGATTTGAGTTGAAAATACCAAAAAATAATGAAAAAATTAAAATAAAACGTCAATGGCTAAGGCTGTGGGGCCCCTCAGAGATTCACGGGCCCTTTCGTCGATTTCCGGACCCCGTACCGATGTACCGGCCGAACCCTCCTCTCATATGCCCTGCTTTTTACCATCCTAGATTCTGTAAATCCAGTTCTCTATCCTTCTATGGATACAATGTTATGTGTTTTGTTAAGCATGCCAGTAGCAAGCGCTACTGCTGAGATGTCACTTAGTGTACTGAGACGTTTAAAAACTTGTGTTAGTTCGACTATGAAGAATGACAGGCTATCTTCCCTAGGATTGATGCATATTCACCGAGATTTTGAAGTGGACTTGTACAAAGCAATGGAGGTGTTCGTATCTGTTAAGACACGAAGGGCAGATTGTTGACAATTTTAGGATATTTTTGTCTATCAAAGTAATTAAAATTGTACTTGATTCTATGTTATATGAAACCCTGGAATGGCCCCAGATCTCACCATTTTGCATCTCGTCGAAAGTAATTATGGCGTGCACACTATTAAGCCTCAGCTACGTCCCTGTATTGAGTAAATGAACGTGTTGTAGTAGTATACGAAATTATATACAGATATGTAGTAAATGTACTTGTTACGATTTGATTTGATTTTTGGTGTTTAATGCCACTTTCATCAATATTTCAGCTATATCATGGCGGCCAGTTTTAGTGGTGGAGGAAGCCGGAGTACCCGGAGAGAACCACCGACCATGGGCAAGCAGCTGGTAAACTTTATCACTTGCAGCTGCGAGTCGAGTGCACCTTTTTTGTAATTTACAAAGCCGGGCGCGAACCCATGCCGTATTGGTGATAGGCTTGTATGAGTTGTTAGATCCAGCGACCTAACTCCTTGAGCCACCCGGGTCCCAACTTGTTACGTATGTGGGGGGAAATTACATGGATATATGGTAAATGTACTTGACAATATAACGTATGCAATACAGGAACAAAACAAGCAATGGAAGAATTCTTTTATTGTTCTGGTTCATCTTGGGTTAATTCACTTAACTTTGTATTTTCCGACATTGGTTCATCAATTGGTCAATAATTAGTCACAAACATTTTTTTCCCTGGGAAAGATATGAATTACGTAACCCCGCCCTTTTCGGCGGAATTTATCTGACTATGATCTTTTACCTCTTCACTATATATATTTTTAGAATTCAGGTGTTTTTTAAATGTCACTATTGTGAACGGAACAAGAGACAACTTGAGTAAATTGAGAAAATTGGCTAACATTCAAATTACAGTTAAAAATTATGTTTTGGTAACAGCATGAGTTCTGAAAATATAAATAGTAAAGATGAAAAAATATAGTCCTGAAAATCCCGACAGGTGACAAAGGGTACATGTTGCATTTGCTTTAATTGCAATTGGTTGGAAACAATCAACGAAATATTTTTTTGGTTCTCTGTCATTATACCCCCGCAAACAAAGTTTGGAGGGGGTATATAGGAATCAGCTTGTCTGTCTGTCCGTCCGTCCGTCTGTCTGTCCACACTAACCTTTTTATCGCTTCTCCCCCTTCATGGTTTGTAGGAACTCTTTCAAACTTGGTATACTACTAGATCATAATGAGTAGATGTGCATGTGGGTAGGGTGTGCCAGTTTATTGAGGAATAATTGTACAGTAGCATGTTGGACTTAACATTTTTATGCAATATCGCAACTCCTCATACATGGTTTTTCATCCCTTCTCCTACATGGTTTGACGGATCTCTACAGTCTTGGTAGACTATTAAATCATAATGAGCATTGGCTAGACAAAGAGGGAAGCGAAGGGTATTACTTTGTGGTCCATCAGGCCACAGTTCCATCAAGTTAGCATTATGTTTATCACGACATCTATGCAGAGTAAAATACGCTTTTCATCTCGCATTCGATGACAAATAACATATATACATATTACATTATAAGAACAGTAAAGAACTACTAAGCGCTATCAGTGGCATAATAATGTTTCTGGCAAGATACAAAAGCTACTACAAACATAAAGACAAATATAAAATATTGACAATAGGCAACAGTAGGAACTAAAACAGTAGTAATATGAACTCCAGCAAAAATGATAATGGTGTGAGTTTGCGTTCACACTCAATGCGCATGAAATAATTTTTCAGTGTGAGTCAGAAATTTTATTGGTCGTCCGACTTAAAATCAACTGCTAAAAGACTGTCCGACTCAAAATCAAAAAGTGTCCGACTCACGATCAAATATAGGCATCGGTAGTTTTCCTTAATTGCATTATCTGCAATAAAAAACACCGATAGGTTCAAAAAGATTTATTGCTAATCACTTCGTGCTCTTTCAGATGGTATCCATATTGCCAACATATATTGTTAAGGGAAGCAATCAGGGCCCACGGAAAGCAGGAAGTGTCCGACTCACGATCAATTTACCCTATATACTTGTAAGATATATGTATATACTTATTTGCTGCATTTGGGTAATACCTTTAGAAAACTATATTTATAAACTGTAGAAGCTGTTATGAGAAAATCTTTGAATGTTTTACTCATCTTACATATTTTATATACTATTTATAAGAAGAGATGCCCATCATTTCTGATCTTTCCCAAAAGTTTAATATATACATGTTGTATTAATAATATTAGTTGTACTCATACTTCATTATTCCGCGACGGAAAACACGCTATTCCACGCTGAGGATTGAAAAAACACGTCCACCCAAATGTAGTGGGAAATGAAAAAAAAAACACGCTGTGCCCTCTGTAAGTACTATATAACTGTCTTCATAAAGTTTGTGTTTTAGTTTCTTTGCTTTTCTATTTTGTTGTATTGTTAACAATCTGTGTATACAAAAGCACAGGCATTTGACCGATGGACCTTAATTTCCCCCGTGTTTGCCACGGGGGTACGTATTTTCAGGGCTAGTAACCATGCATGTAGGGCCTCTATTTAATTGTGGGTCCTGGGTCCACACGAATACTAGAAAAATACTCAAGGTAAGAAACAAAATAACTGAAAATGGCGGCGTACTGCTAAATTTCTTATTATTGTCGATTTCCCTGATTTCTGAAAAATAAACGGATGGAATGCACTAACCTTGTGGACCCCCATCAGCTGTTGTGCCACTGGTTTACTCTCATATTTGTACTATTTTGCATATATAACCCCGACTATCTGTTTCAAAGACAGATTGTAAACGAACACGGAGGTTGACCACTTATTTTCTATTACGCGGCATGCGATTGGTCAAGGCAAATTTCCGGAAAAGAATTGACCAATCGCGTACCGCGTAACAGAAAATAAGGCGACCTCCGGGTTTGTTTTTCAATTTGTTTCTTACCTTGAGTATTTTTCTAGTATTCGTGTGGACCCAGGACCCACAATTAAATAGAGACCCTACATCGTTACTAGCCCTGAAAATACG
Organism: Gigantidas platifrons; assembly: GCA_002080005.1. NCBI lineage: Eukaryota > Metazoa > Mollusca > Bivalvia > Mytilida > Modiolidae > Gigantidas > Gigantidas platifrons. Next base: position 489,619 of record MJUT01045390.1, on the reverse strand, counting down.
TACCCCCGTGGCAAACACGGAGAAATTGAGGTCCATCGGACAAATGCCTGTGTACAAAAGTACAAAAGGACAAACAACGATCTAGAAAACATACATATAAAACTAAAGTTCGAGAAACACGACCCCACTAAAAACCGGAGGTGAACTCAGGTGCTCCGGAAGGGTTTTCAGTTCCTTGTCCACTAGTCTAGTGACACCCGTCGTGTTAATCTAGTTACAAACCCAATGATATCATGAATGAGGACCGGGAAGTGTTTACGACAAGTGAATAAAATCCGTGATCATTTGTGACACAGATATTCCATAACGGTCAATCAAGCCACGGTGGCGACCATAAAACTTTCGAAGTGATGACTTCAACTTAATTAAGAGGAACCTTTGATTCAGTAACTTCCTTGTTAGCAGCAATCTTCTATCAAGGAAATCCTGATAGGAACCAAAAGCTCTGGAATATCTTATCAACTGCGAGATATATATACTCCATATTCAAGTAAAAATCGTGAGTGATCCTTTATCCAGTCTTCCAGTTAGCCTTCATTGTCCATTTAATTCTCTCTCCTCTTGTTTCTTTTTTTTCATATAGTGTTACTTCTAAATCTCTGAACAATATGCACAGCTACCATGGCATGTATTTGCCCAAACACGTGTACAATAAAAGGTTGCAATGGCCACATGAGTTCAGCTTGGTACATTTTCACACAGTATTGGTGTCACTCAGTGGGGGATGATGGTAAAATTGACTTCTTATCAGGACAATAAAATTCATTACAGGTGTCAAACCAGTAATTCAACCAATCAGAGCTAAGAACATATACAAAAGTAGTCCCTTTAAAAAAAAGTTCCTTTCACTTTGTTGTATTGTGACAAATACTGAATGGATTGGAATAATTAAAATTGATAAATGAAGTTAAATATATAAGGATTATTTTGAGCCCAAATTTGATGCATTTAGTTGTATTTTAATACCTCTATGGAGGATTTGATGCATGACCTATATATATTGAATTTCCCTGGGATGACTGAGCTATTTTTAGAGTAGGTGTTTTCCATAGCCTGGCATTTCACTGCAAGGCTTTAAACATCCCCTGATATTTTGACAGAACGTAGAGGAATCATGTACGTTTCAGAAAATATATGGTCTTAGAAAGGTTAAACTTAAGATAAAATAGCCAGTCAGGCTCGAAAAAACACAAATTTAGTAGAAAATGTTAAAGAAATTAATTATAGGTTTCACACCTACATGGTTCTCGCTAACCCGAATAATCCAGTCGTTATATTACTCTCTAACCCGAATAATCCAGTCGTTATATTACTCTCTAACCCGAATAATCCAGTCGTTATATTACGCTCCCGCTGGTCGCTATATTAACGCCTGAATGCATTCATCGATTTTTTTTCCGTCAACCGGAAGTACTCCAAAGCTCTGGAAAACTTGAGTTGCTTCCAAGGTGTGAGAGACTCTGTCCAATCGTAACTACTCGGCCATTTTCGCTACCTTTCAAATAACCTCGTACGTAGTAGGCGGATAAATAGAACTACTTTTCACATGTCAGTTACATGAAAGTTTGATAAAGTTATATTTTAAATAATTTTCTATATTTCAATTATTTTCATGGATAAAAGTTGAAGTTTTAATTAGTTTTGCATGATTAGATTTTACTAAAGTATGTCTTCCATATTGGATTTCCGTGGACTATATTTTTGTGCAGCTTAACTTCCGGCAAACAATTTAAGAAGAATTTCTACTATCTACGTACGAGGTTATTTGCAGGGTAGCGAGAATGGCCGAGTAGTTACGATTGAGACTCTGTCAGCACTGTACTAGTAATTCTATTGAGGATGAACTGCACTTTACTCTGGAATGTCCTTTATATGAAAAGCAACGAAAAACCATTCTAGACAATTTATATATAAAATTTCCAAATCTATATAATCTAGATCATCCAAACCTTTTTATTTGGATGATGTCAAATGATGATACTGTTTTTTTGTCTACATTTATTGAGTATTTAGATAAAAACTTTTTATCAAGAAAAGGAAAGAAGATTATTTAGAGTAAAGAAGACTATAATTATTTTTAATGATTTTTAATATAATAAATATATTCATAAATAGTATCCTCTTTGTGGCTGACTGACTCTTTCCTCTGTATTATTTCTCTTTGTTTTCTTTGTGTTGTCTCCAAATAATGATTACAATTAGTGTGAATGATTGTAAATGTTGATGTATGAATGATCTTCATGTTATTGATTAATATGCCCATTATGGGCCCTATGATTAGGAAATAAAAAATTCTTATTCTTATTCTTATTCTTATATGAACTATGGGTACGAAATCAATCAAAATTAGGTGCGTAAAATAGGAGGAGCTTATCATAAATGTAAACAAAATATGTATGTTAAATGGAGCGTTCCGATATCAATTGTGTACATTGTACACACGTGTTTGATTTGGATAACTTGACAAAAGAACGTAGAAGAAGTGTGACAAAAAAATGCAGTGATGTAGACATTATTAACGTTTTATCAACTTGTTATAATCTGGAAGAAGTGAAGCTGAGAAATTACTTTGGGTATGATACGTGCACTAACAATTTCTACATTTGTACCAAGTGTTTTAATGTCTTGAAGGCTATATCTGCATGTCGAAATAAGTATGAACAATTGGCAGACAATTTAAAGTCGAGTGCTTCTTCGTGCTTTAAGACTCTAAGTGAAAGTTGCATACAGCAAACCATACATGTAGATGTACAAAAAAATGTAGATGCTCACAACTCGTCACAAATCCCAGACAGTTCAGTTTTGTCCACCAAAAAACAACAGAGAGCCCTGTTGACTCCATCAAAATCAGGATGTACTCCAAAAGCAAAACGGCTGATCAGGACCCCTTCATCAACACCAAAGAAGAACAGGAGGAGGTTACACTTCAAAACACCATTCAAAACCACACAACCAACCAACACAGATTCTCCAGGACCTAAAGTGAAGGTAATATTTGTAATGTACATATGGATGATCATTTTCCCAAGCCAAAAGTTGTAATAAAGGCCTTAATGCTGTCAATGATTATTGATGTGATTTTATACATGTACAGACAGGGGCGGATCCAGAAGGTCCCTTGCCGGGGGGCACAACCTCTCGCAAACCCCCCACAAAAAAAAGCAAATCAGTGTACATGTATAACATGCTATAGACTTACAAGTTATAAAAGGGGACAGCAGGAGTACATGTAACTAGTATTTACAAAATGTTTAGGTTTGCAACATATATACAAAATGTATATTTTTCAAATTTCAGTTCCCATATAAAACAATGCATGTCGGCTTTGTATATATAAAATATACATTGTTATGAAAGTGCATTCATTGGAATGGTACATGTATGTCTTACTAATAATAAGCAAAAACAAAATCATTATACAATTGTATGTAACAATATACAATAAAAATGTCAATCAAGAAAAAAACAAACAAAAAACAAAGGCACAAAAAGGGATTAAACTTATTATGTACATGTATGAAAGTTAGATATTTCAAATTAAAAGGAGATTACATGAAGAGTCAGCTCCATGCAGAACATCACCTCAAAAATGCTTAACAAAATGCACAAACTCAATTACTTTCCACTCTTAAATATTAAACCAAAAGTTATACTTAAGAAACAAAGATAAACATATCGGGACAGCAGAAAGTCAAGATACCCTGAATTAATTAATACAGCAATAAAATGTCCATTTGTCACTTTATATTATTTGATAAATACACTAATGTACATTGTAATTTGTACATCTGTTTTTTTTTGTTTTTTTTTTTATAGCCATGAGCTAATTTTTATTTTAACTTTCAGGTCCACATCTAATTTAATGGCAGTACAAGAAATACAGAGCTTAAGGGACATCAGAAAATGGCATGTAAAGCTATAGTTCAGAAACAGTATAAAACCGCATTGAACCACCTCCTCCAAATAGACGATGCGAAAAAAGAAATGTCAAATGCTGTGAAAAAGAGAATCAACCAAGAAATACAGTCTCTGTGCAGCACTAAAAACTCTGTGTTTCGATCTGCAAATCTATCCAAATTTACGTGGAATTCTGCAAACCAAGAATTACAATCTAAGTGTCCATTGACCCATGGCATCTTAAAGATTATCGCAGGAAAGAATGACAAACAGAAGCCACGACTGGTGTCCAGTATGGGTGTGTTATTATTTACTCGAAACCAACAAATGGGCACCTTGCAGGCCATACACAGTGTACTTATGTTCAGAGGACATGTTAGAACAAAGGTATAACTTACTATATTTTGATTTTTAAAATATTATCATACGGTATAAGCAATATAATATTGCATTTTTTTTATGATTCTGCCATAGAACGGTGATCAGGTTATTGCATGAATGTTGGTGAATATTGTTATATAATTGAAACTAAGGCTATTCAGTGAAACAAATGTAAACTTTTAACATGATTAAGAAGAGGTACAAGCACACTTTGACAAATCAAGATGATGAATGCACTCATATACACAGAGATTAATTTTAGATGTACATACATTTGTATACATGTACAATGTATTATACAAGCAAAGTATACATATTCTTCTGTCATGTCTGTTCAGTAATTATATATGAATGCCATATTCTGGTTTGCATGTTTGCTTGGAATCAATGTACATGTAGCAATACAAATGTATGTTATACTGGATACTGTGTAGAACAAACCTGATAGCATTTATTCTTTTTGACAGGTATACAGTACATTTAACCGGGCTGGTTTATGTAGTTCTTACAAGTCAACAGTTTCAGCTATAGGCAAAATATGTGAAAGTTTCGACATTCCTGTAAAGAACTGGGCTAAAGAAATGTCAATCCAGAACAAAGAAGCAGATAGCATTAGGTAATGGATAACTCATTCAGATAAATGAGCTAATATATATAGATTATTACATGGCATATTTCATATCATACCCTTTATCAGCCCTAGGTCATGATATCAGCCCAAGAGCCGATAGGCTCAAGGGATGATATATGAACGAGGACTGATAAAGGGTATGATATGAAAAATGACATGTAGTGATATGTTTATCATATACTTCAACAGAGGAAATAACTGATTTGTACCAAAATGTAAATAAGTCATTTTAGCTAGAATTAAATACATTAGTCATAGAACCAAACAAAATATTGTTTTAATATGCAAATCCAATAAATGCACGTTTTTAACCACTTTCTATATCATAGGAGAGAAATTGGTAGTTACTAGTTTTCTGCGCAAATATTTTATAACACAGTTGAAGCCGCCGCGTCTGTAAACACAGTTTTCCGGAAATTCACGAAGTGAACTTACGGACATTGACGGAAAGGCATGTAATAAATTTCCGGAAGCAGTTAATAAACTTGCTTTATCAGCCCACTTCGATCATTCTTGTGGAAATGGGTGAAATAAACATGACTCCTTTTATTATTCTAAGCAAAACTCGAAGTTTTATTACAGGGTACAATTTTAGCTTTATCAACTACAAGTATATGATAAATATATTTATCGCTATTTTGCGGTGTTTTCCTTTGATCTTGCAATCTGAGAATTTCCCATCTTACGCTAGTAGAGTGAGATGGAAAATTATCGCCAGTAACTAAGGGGTGTCAAGGACGCACGTACGTAATATTATTGCTGTTTTCTAATATGACGTTATAACTTCTGCTTTGGCAGAAGATCTTTGTCAGTTCTTTAAGGAAACCATCACAAAAGCTGTCACAAAACATGTTCCTCAGAAAACAATAGGGGGAAAACAACACGTACCCTGGATCAACACCCACATAAAGAGGTTAATACGACGAAAACAGCATAGATACAACGCAGCTAAAAAGCACAAACCTACAAAAAGCTGGGCACTATATAAAGCAATGAAAGAACTAGTGAAGAAAACCATGAATGAGGCCCACGAAAATTACATACGAAATATCTTAAACATTGAAGACAACTTTGAGACCAGCACCAAACAATCACTTGGTAAAAAATTCTGGAAATACATCAAATCTAGGAAAAAAGATAATATGGGAATTTCACCACTCAAGAATGAATCAGGAGGGGAAGTCATTGACAGTAAAGGAAAGGCTGAAATCCTAAGCCAACAATACGACAGCGTATTCACAGATGAGGATTTAAACACCATACCGGAACAAGACAAAAAAGTATCCCCAAACATAGAGCGATTACATATCACCACCAATGGCGTATGTCTGCTTCTAAAAAAGCTTGATCCAACCAAAGCAATAGGACCAGATTTAATTCCAACCAGAGTATTAAAAGAAGCGGCAGATCAAGTGGCCCCCTTTCTGACATATATATTCAACCACTCTATACGAACAGGGGATGTACCACAAGACTGGAGACAAGTCAACATAACAGCCATCTTCAAAAAAGGAGACCGAAGTAAAGCTGTGAACTACAGACCGGTATCGCTTACATCAATCTGCTGTAAGATCATGGAGCATATTGTATACCGTCATATCATCGACCATCTAGAAATACACGGAATCCTTGCAGACCACCAACATGGGTTTAGAAGACAAAGATCGTGCGAAACACAACTTGTGAACACGATTGAAGACGTGGCAAGGTCAATGGACAATAGACAGCAAATAGATATGCTTATATTAGACTTCTCAAAAGCCTTTGATACCGTACCACACCAGAGACTACTACAGAAGATGCACCATTATGGCATTAAAGGAAACATTCTCAAATGGGTCTCTGGGTGGCTGACTCAAAGACATCAAAGAGTTTGTGTAGATGGGGAAGAGAGCATTAATAAACCAGTACGATCCGGAATACCACAAGGGACAGTTCTCGGACCATTGTGCTTCCTAATCTACATAAACGATATGGGGAGCTCTAGAACATCATCATTAAGACTTTTTGCTGATGACTCCCTCTTGTATAGGCCAATCAACTGCATTGAAGATACCACCAAACTCCAAGAAGATCTTACAGAGTTAGTTCAGTGGTCAAAAACATGGCAGATGACGTTCCATCCAGCAAAATGTTATATACTACGGGTCACAAGAAAAAGAACACCAATAATCGTCAACTACCACATGATGGGAAACCAACTGGAAACTGTACATCATTATCCCTATCTTGGTGTTGAACTTTCCGAAGATCTAGGATGGGAGATACATATCAACAAAGTGACATCTAAAGCAAACAGGACGTTGGGATTTCTCCGAAGAAACATCCATAGGTGCCCTCAAGACATAAAAGAACAAGCATATAAATCATTAGTCAGACCGCACTTAGAATATGCATCAGCGGTATGGGACCCATATAGGCAAAAACACATAAACAACCTAGAAATGGTTCAAAGAAGGGCTGGTCGATTCGTAACATCTACATATAGCAGAGAACTCGGAACTGTAACGAAGATCATGCAGGACTTAAAATGGCAAACACTGGAGACCAGACGGAAACCAACAAGACTAATATTATTTCACAAAGCCATCAATGGAGAAGCTGCAGTGACCATCCCAGATTATGTCAGAAAACCATCAAGAAATACAAGACAGTATCACCAGAACCGCTTTTCCAGATTGAGTACTTCAACAGATGCTTATCAGAACAGCTTCATACCCAAAACTATAGCTGACTGGAACAGCTTACCATCAGATGTAATTCAGGCACCAACCACAGACTGCTTCAGGGAAGCTGTGTGGAGGCATCTGACACCGTAATCTGTATACATATTGCTTTTAATTGTAAATTTTGCTGGTATTACCAGTTTTTAACCCGTGCACAATGGTTGACGCTTGCACACCAAAATCTGCGTAATGCATATCGCGCTGCAGATCAACAGTATAGAAGTAGAAGTAGCTTAATGACGTCGCATTACCAAATCCTTGATAATAAGTGATTAACGATATAAAATAGTAATTGTGTTTAAAAAAATGTCAGTATCTCAACAAAAATTATTTAATTATTTTATGAATACAAAATAGCGATTAAATAATTCGATGAGAGATGACTGAGAAAGGTCCTCGAGTTTTAAAAAACATCGTTAATCACTTAATAGGTACTGTACAGTAAGTAAAAATATAGATTCCATATCTAATCAAATAGTGTATGTGCCAAAAATATACAGATATAGGCTCAAGAGGTGGTAAATACAAAATGTATGATATTAACTGCAAAAACTAATATTGACATGCACAAAACTGTTATGGGATCATTTATAAATATCATAATATGGAGAAAATTTGATGAACATGAAATATTAAGCTTTTTCTTATATCATAACAAATTGGTTGTACATGTGCATGTATATGTGAATAAGAAAGTACATGCATGTGAATGCTGTTCCTTATACTACATGTATAAACTAAGGAAGGTTTATGTAGTATAAGCAGTGTTGGAAAACTGTTTTACTAGATGTGCTTATACATGCATGTGTGTACATATCTTTGACGTTTACCACATACATGTATCTGTTCTTTTTCACATTTGTAATTCATTTACAGATGATCATTGCTATGCATCACAAGACAACATAACAGAGCAACCCGGTGTACATCATAACCACAGTTATTGTTCACCAGAGCCTGTATATTATACAGCAGAGGTTATACATGAAACACAGTTGACAACTGCAACCAAAACTCCAGTAAATACCAAAGAATGGACAGAAGAGTCTGATTTATGTATATGTAGCACTAGTATATTTATTTTCTGTTTTCTGAAGGATGTATTCTATAAAGTATATAAACCCAAAAAGACATGTTAAAAGCACAAATTACATTTCCATAGGACAAGGAAAGACCAAGACAAGATCAACTAAACACAAATATGAACAGCAGTCTGAGTGATCTCCTGTATATAAATTGTATACATTGTACTTGTGAATCTAGGTTGTATGTCTTATACTGTAAATTCTTTAACTTGCTAATTGTACTTGTGTACATATTGTAATTGTTGTAATATGGAAATTGAAAACTGACAACAAAACACAGTTTTTAAACTCCCTGACAAGCACAAAACCAAATAAGGGAAAAATGGTACAGTTTATAGGATTGCAAATAAGACATAGTGTTGTATTTTAATTTTATGAAAATACAAAATGTATTTCATGTAACTGTATCAGTGTTACATTAGTCATTATAATTGAATGAGGAGATTTGTTTTTATTTTTTGTATTTTATGCTGGTATAAATGTGCATGTTTTATCTCATAACATTTATAACCCTTGTCAGTAGAATGAGTGGAATATACTAATTTTTCTGACTTATTTTTACAGATGATCACAAGTATTTAGCTTCACTTGAATGTTTGACACCAAGTCAAGATTCAGACAGCAATGAAATTGTATCAGTACACACTGCAGACCCAATTCCAGAAACCACAGTTAAAAATCCATTTTCTGTAGCAAAGACACCATTCTATTATAATGGTAAGAGTTTTATTTAGATTTTTTGGTCATTTTTGCAGTACCATTTTTAGTCAGAATATGTCTCCAGTGCAAACCAGTTTAAAAGAATTGTTAAGAAATAAAATGTGTGCCTGTCTACTGACCCAAATTTTTAAAACAGAGCAGAAATATTTTATTGATCTATTAACTAAAACTTAGTTTGCATTTATATAATAATGTTGTCGTCATCCGGTAATATGCAAAGATAATCCTGACCCTGATCAGAATTTCCCGAAGCGCCACCAGAGGGAAATTATGTAAGCAAGGAAAATATTTGCATATTACCGTATGACGTCAACATTATTGTCATCACTATACTGAATGTCATTGGTTGTATACAGTGACGTCACAGATAAGGTAAAGTAATACAAAATGTATTACCTAGCCCTAGGTAATATTTTTTTTTTTTTTACTATTGTTTCATCAAGACATTATGCCCAAATAGTAAAGGAATAAATATCACTGTAGAAACTAACATGAAGTATAATAATATGTTATATTAAGAGTAACTTCACCGGTTGCATGAAGAAGACTTTTGGCCTTTGTAGTTTTTTATGCCCCCGCATAGCGGAAGGGGAATATATTAATAGGCTCTGTCCGTCCGTCACACTTTCTTGTTTACGCGACAACTTGAGTAGATCTTGTTTGATTTGAAAAAAACTTTTGCAGGTGCCTTGCAATTATCATTATCTTGGATGAGTTCTTATATGGGAATATTTCAAATATCGGTTTTTGGGAATATCTTAGTTTTTTTTTTTTTTTAAATCACATATTTTGAGAATTGAGTCTAGTTTAAGTAATAACTTGAGTAGATCTAAGTATGTTTGATGATTTTAATTTCAGATCCTTGTCAGACTCCTGGAACAAATCAAGCTACAGTGAATCAGGATATGGATTCACCATTTGTCACAAAGTCGTCTGATGCTTGTGAAGAAAAAGGTGGTTCCTTTCAAATCATTATGGACAACCTAAATATGGTACAGAGGACAAGACACAAAACAATGGATACAAAAAATAAAGTCCACAATCTCACCCGTTCCATAGCAGTGAAGGACCGAGTGACAGCTGATGACCTGGACAACTTGCATCCCCAGGCTGACATATTGTCAGTTCCGAATTCTGCTTTCCTGCCAGACAAGAGTGATACTCAAGCCCTTAAGTCGGATTTCCATATCCTTATCCAGAGAGCTCTGGTAGAGTATGTCCCAGCATTTCACAGTTACAAAGATGTAGTTGAATTCCGTATACAACATTTGTACTCAGAAGAGTCAACGAAGAAAAGTATAGTGGTAAGAATAGAAAATAGAAATTAAAGTGCTGATTTCAACTCTACTGTATATTTTAGTTAGAAAAATACGTTATTACAACTGCTTATAAATATACAGTAAAAATGCATTGATTGATTGATTGATTTTTGGTGTTTAACGCCACTTTCAACAATATTTCATCTACATCATGGCGACCAGTTTTAGTGGTGGAGGAAGGCGGAGTACCCGGAGAGAACCACCGACCATGGGCAAGCAACTGGTAAACTTTATCACTTGCGGATGCGAGTCGAGTGCACCCTTTTTTGTAATTTACAAAGCCGGGCGCGAACAGTAAAAATACATTATTGTACAACTACTTATAAATATACAGTTAAAACTTTATGGTCTACCTAATGCATGTAAGTTGTTAATGCTTGGTGTTCAAGATATTAATGGCAAGTAATATGGAGAATACAATTAATTCAAGAAATTGTTGTTGTTCAGCAAATATAGCTATTAAGGTTTAACTCCATAGTAGATCAGGATAAATTCACATAAATGTATTATTTGACAGAAAAACAATGTTTTAGTAGTCTGCAGTAATTTTGAAGAAAGACACAAATTCCAAGGAAATAAATATAAATAAACTTGTACTTTGAGAGAATGAATTGACGGATTCATACGAGAATATTACCAAACAAAAAAGTCATCACTTATTGCAGAAGTTTATAACAGAAGTTTCTGCAATTTGACATGTCAACTTCCTTGTAGGTACCTCTAGGGATACTTGAGAAAGACGAAAACATTACAGAACAGATGATAGACATAATGGAGCACCTTCACCAGTAGCGAGAGTGGATAGAGGGCGCTGAATTATTCGAGTTAGGTTCTCGCACAAATAAACATTGCACACATTTGATTAATTTAACAATACACACATCTAATGATCTAAATGTTGAAAAAATTTAATTCAAATTCACAAATACACAGACCAATCTTACCTTCAAAATTGCAATGGTTCACCAGTTGCATGACGTTTACTTTTATGTGGATTTTTATATCTGCTTCAACTTCATGGCGTAATGATTAGCGTTCTCGCCTCAAGTGCGTTAAATCCTGGGTTCGACCTCCGGTCGATTCAAATCAAAGAGTATAAAATTGGTAATTGTTGCTTCTCCGCTAAGCACGCAGCTTTAAGGAGAGCGAGCAAAGACTGGTTAGCTCGGAATCCGAATAATGGATCGTTTTCTAGTACAAGCAGAAATCAAATTCAACTTTTCAGAATTTATTTTCATGTTCGATCGCGTTTTGGGGTTTTATTGTTCTGGACAAAATCGAGACAAAATACGGAGATAAAATCTTACTAACTGACATCTGATTTTTTTTTTATGAAAGACAGCAGTATTAGGACAGTTCTCTCGCATAAGAATAATTCAACTATTTGAATACACGTATTGAACTCTACAATTATGATTCTATTTTTTTCTGTTCTGATATGGAGTTTCAATGAAATTGTGTTGTTATTTAAAGAATCATAATTAATTGTCCGAATACATATTTGGCTTTTTTTATATATAAAAAAAAGATTATAGTTTAGTTTGTTGCGCAATAAACAAACGTCTCTGCAATACACATCTATAAAATTTATCCTAATTCTTAAAAGTTCATTAAACTTAATTACATTTAGTTACGCAACAATACTACAACATTCTTATAAAAATCACATACAGTATATGTACTAATTAGATCTCGGGTAAAATACAAGTAACAGTACTTGGACAATACAATTACTGATTATACAGGAAGAGCCCCCACTGTGAACCCATCTATTTTGAGATGCCATTCAATGAAAATAACAACCTAAGATAAGAATTAGATAAGAAATTAAAATTTATAGAATGCATGTATGTTTTTAATGAAATTTAATTAACACATTAAGTCACATTTCATTTATTTAGCCTAACTTAGGTCAATTATCAATCATTAAAAAGACACAAAAATATTTTTTTTAATCTGTCTAATAAGTATTTACCCTCTTATTATCCACAATAAATTCAGGGAAAAGAGATGAAATAAGAAAGAAATTTTTTTGAAAATAAATAAGTACTCAGAAAGGGGGCGGTAATTCCGTGACACGAGTGCCTGTGCCAAGGACGTATATAAACGCCCTTGCCTGTGCTAACAATAATTTTGAAAAGTCACTTTTATTTTCCCACATACATGTTAAATGTGTATTGTGACATTTATGCTTGAAATATTTTATTGCATAATTTTTTAATTATATATTTGTATACAAGTATTGCGATCATAAAGTTCAAGTGATCCTCCATATGTTTTACTGTGAATTCAAATAATCACTATTAAAAAGGCTATTCTTTGAATTCAAATTGTCACAGGATATGTTTCATACGAATGTAGGACAGAAAGTCACAGGACAAAAAGTCACAGTCAAAAAGTCACAGACAAAAAGTCACGGACGAAAAGTCACAGGACAAAAAGTCACAGTTTAAATTTTGCATTTTGACAAAACATATAGGACAAAAATTTGCTTTCAAATTATAGTCATACTTAATTAACAGCAAAAATAACCAGATACTATATCACGGTCTGTTTTAAGGAAAATGCATAGCAAAATGAAACTGTTCAGTTGTAATCTTAAACCTGGAATCAATAAAATACCTCTTACAATGAGCAAATCTGGATGACAGGAATTGCCCACAATGATACAAACATGAAAATAAGACATCAACATAGGACAAAATGTGTACATTGCTACATATTCATGAACAACACATCTGAACTTAGAATGTCGTGGATATTGGGATATATTACCCAATTATGCATACATGTATCAGTGTATACATATTGTGACTTTCTGTCCTACATACATACCGTACATGAATCTAGGTGTATACATATTGTGACTTTTTGTAATGTACTACCTAGATACGGTACATGAATCAAGGTATATATATATATATATATATTGTGACTTTTTGTCCTACCTACATACATGTTAAGCAAAAATATAAGTTGTGACTTTTTGTCCGCCAGGGTAAAAAATATAGATTGTGACTTTTTGTCCGCCAGGGTAAAAAATATAGATTGTGACTTTTTGTCCAAGGAGTTTTGTGACTTTTTGTCCTGTGACTTTCTGTGCGTTTACCTTTGTTAATATTGATTTTTTTCTTTTTTGAACATGTAACAGCTGTTATGTCGAGAAATTGTGCCATTAATTTTCATCGTTATCATTTTAATAAGATTTTGGTAGTTTTTCGTTGTTTCGGGGAAATAGAAAAATTCTATCTGTTTCT
>MJUT01045390.1:458503-472246 GCA_002080005.1 Gigantidas platifrons | reverse complement strand
ATGATTTGTTGCTTTAAAAAACGGTATGTTTCAAAATTATGTTTCAGGAAATCAGAAACATGTTTCCACCAAATGAATAACACAATGTTTCATGAAACATTAAAAGCATGTTGCTGCAGCTGCTTATACATTCTTAGAATTACAGAACATGTACTCTGCAAGATTAGTTTGCCATCATAATAGCTCATCAACCTTTCAGACTTACAACTGTGCGATATGATTCTGCATGACACCATTGATATTCACAAACGTGGAGATGCAAATAGATGTAACAGCTATGTAGAATTGGTAGTCCTTAACTACAACTTCAATGAGCTTCGCCAACATTTTAGACTTACCCATGCAACATTTGAGACCATTTTATCAAAAACAAACTAATTTTCGGACCGGTTCTGGTTCATGTTTCGACTTGAAACATGGGTCACCTATGTTTCGCATGTTTCGAAAACCCGTTTCTGTTTTAGATGAAAAAAGCAGCAAAACAATTATGTGATTCAGAATCAAGTTCCAGATTCACCTAAATAAATGCGCCCCAGCTGGGCTCTCCACTGAGTAATAGAAGCGTGATCAACTGAGCTCTCCACTGAGTAATAGAAGCGTGATTATCTTATCTCTCCACTGAGTAATAGAAGCGTTATCAACTTGACTCGCCACTGAGTACTCGAAGCGTGATCAACTGAGCTCTCCATTGAGTAATAGAAGCGTGATAAACAGCTCGCCACTGAGTAATAGAAGTGTTATCAGCTGGGCTCACCACTGAGTAATAGACGCGTGATAAACAGCTCGCCACTGAGTAATAGAAGCGTGATCAGCTGGGCTCTCCATTGAGTAATAGAAGCGTTATCAGCTGGGCTCTCCACTAAGTAATAGTAGCGTAATCAGCTGGGCTCTCCACTAAGTAATAGAAGCGTGATCAGCTGGGCTCTCCATTCAGTAATATTAGCGTAATCAGCTGGGCTCTCCACTAAGTAATAGTAGCGTGATCAGCTGGGCTCTCCACTAAGTAATAGTAGCGTAATCAGCTGGGCTCTCCACTAAGTAATAGTAGCGTAATCAGATGGGCTCTCCACTAAGTAATAGAAGCGTGATCAGCTGGGCTCTCCATTGAGTAACCGAAACGAACGTGATCAACTGAGCTCTCCACTGAGTAATGGAAGCGTGATCAGCTGAGCTCTCCACTGAGTAATAGTAGCGTGATCAGCTGGGCTCTCCACTGAGTAACCGAAACGAACGTGATCAACTGAGCTCTCCACTGAGTAATGGAAGCGTGATCAGCTGAGCTCTCCACTGAGAAATAGTAGCGTAATCAGATGGGCTCTCCACTGAGTAATAGTAGCGTGATCAGCTGAACTCTCCACTGACTAACCGAAACGAACGTGATCAGCTGAGCTCTCCACTGAGTTATGGAAGCGTGATCAGCTGAGCTCTCCACTGAGTAATAGTAGCGTGACCAGCAGAGCTCTCCACTGAGTAATTGTAGCGTGACCAGCAGAGCTCTCCACTGAGTAATAGTAGCGTGACCAGCAGAGCTCTCCACTGAGTTATGGAAGCGTGATCAGCTGAGCTCTCCACTGAGTAATAGTAGCGTGACCAGCAGAGCTCTCCACTGAGTAATAGTAGCGTGATCGTCTGGGCTCTCCACTGACTAATAGAAGCGTGATCAGCTGAGCTCTCCACTAAGTAATAGTATCGTGATCAGCTGGGCTCTTCACTGAGTAACAGTAGTATGATCAGCTGGGCTCTCCAGTGAGTAATCAAAGCGTGATCAACTGAGCTCTCCACTGAGTAATGGAAGCGTGATCCGTTGTGAGCTCTCTACTGAGTAATAGAAGTGTGATCATCTGGGCTCTCCACTGAGCAATAGAAGCGTGATCACCTGAGCTCTCCACTAAGTAATAGTATCGTGATGAGCTGGGCTCTTCACTGAGTAATAGAAGCGTGATCAGCTGGGCTCTCCACTGAGTAACAGTAGCATGATCAGCTGGGCTCTCCAGTGAGTAATCAAAGCGTGATCAGCTGAGCTCTCCACTGAGTAATAGAAGCATGATCAGCTGGACTCTTCACTGAGTAATAGAAGCGTGATCAGCTGAGCTCTTCACTGAGTAATAGAAGCGTGATCATCTGGGCTCTCCACTGAGTAATAGAAGAGTGATCAGCTGGGCTCTCTACTGAGTAATAGAAGCGTGATCAGCTGAGCTCTCCACTGAGTAATCTAAGCGTGATCAGCTGGGATCTCCACTGGGTAATAGTATCGTGATCAGCTGAGCTATCCACTAAGTAATAGAAGCGTGATCAGCTGGGCTCTCCACTGAGTAATAGAAGCGTGATCAGCTGGGCTCTCTACTGAATAATAGAAGCGTTATCAGCTGGGATCTCCACTGGGTAATCTAAGCGTGATCAGCTAGGCATGTGCTCTACACTGAGTAATGGAAGCGTGATCAGCTGAGCTCTCCACTGGGTAATCGAGCCATGCTCAGCTAGGCTCTCCACTGAGTAATAGTAGCGTGATCATCTGGGTTCTCCTCTGAGTAATGGAAGTGTTATCAGCTGGGCTCTTTAATGAGTCATGGAAGCATCATCAGCTCTACTCCATACTGAGTAATGGAAGCGTGATCAGCTGAGCTCTCCTCTGAGTAATGGAAGCGCGATCAGCTGAACTCTGCACTGAGTAATAGAAGCGTGATCAGCTGCGCTTCCAACTGAGTAATCGAAACTGGATCAGCTGAGCTCTCCACTGAGGAATGGAAGCGTGTTCAGCTCTGCTCTCCACTGAGTAATAGAAGCGTGATCCGTTGTGGGCTCTCCACTAAGTAATCGAAACGTTATCAGCTGGACTCTCCACTGAGTAATAGAAGCGTGATCAGCTGGACTCTTCACTGAGTAATAGAAGCATGGTCCACTCGCTCTCCACTGAGTCTTTTCCACAACAAATATTCTTTTCTGTTGGAAATAATCCTACAGGACATAGTTTCCAAAACCAATTCACCGCATGAATTCAACGTAGACGGAATAAAGTGCACCGGTGTATTTTTGTCACACCACGTCGGTTTGAATAATGATTATATGCTATTGAGAGAATATGACTGCTATGTTGGTGTTGTACTGATTAGCCTGCTCGCCTATTTTCCTCTACGGCTGAGTCAAACTATAAAATTGTATTTGCTGCTTCTTCAGTAGTAAGTAGAACACAGCACTAAAGAGTTAGTACAAATACTGGTTGGTTCGGAGTCGCCGGTATAATGTGTTCGAATGAAGCCAAATGTCTACATGCACGGACTTTTGTTTCAGCGAGATTGTACTATAAATTGTACAGCTCTTGTATATATTATTTTGTTGATTCTCCACAAAGTACACAGCGATAAAGAGTTAGTACAGAAACTGGTTGGTTTGGAGTCGCCCGTATAATGTGTCAGAGTGAAGCTAAATGTCTACATGCGCGAAATATTGTTTCAATGAGATTATACATTAGACTGTACAGATTAGGTATACATTGTATATTAATTTGTTGCTTCTCCGCAAAATGCACAACGCTAAAGAGTTCGTACAAAGGCTGGTTGGTTCGGAGTCGCCGGGATAATATGTTCGAGTGAAGCCAAATGTCTACATGCGGATTTTTGTACTTTAAATTATCTAACTCAGACTATTTTTGTTCAGGAGACGCAGACATTACTCAGGAATTCTCTAATTAAAAGTAACCTAAATGCTCTTCCCATGTTAATATAGATGAGAATTAATGCTCTTCCAATGTTAATATAGATGAGGATTAATGTTCTTCCCATGTTAATATAGATGAGGATTAATGCTCTTCCCATGTTAATATAGATGAGGAATAATGCTCTTCCCATGTTAATATAGATGAGGAATAATGCTCTTCCCATGTTGATATAAATGGGAAATAATGTTCTTCCCATGTTAATATAGATGAGGAATAATGCTCTTCCCATGTTAATATAAATGAGTAATAATGCTCTTCCCATGTTAATATAGATGAGAAATAATCCTCTTCCCATGTTAATATAAATGAGGAATAATGCTCTTCCCATGTTGATATAAATGAGGAATAATGCTTTTCCCATGTTAATATAGATGAGGATTAATGCTCTTCCCATGTTAATATAGATGAGGAATAATGTTCTTCCCATGTTAATATAGATGAGGATTAATGCTCTTCCCATGTTAATATAGATGAGGAATAATGCTCTTCCCATGTTAATATAGATGAGGAATAATGCTCTTTCCATGTTAATATAGATGAGGAATAATGTTCTTCCCATGTCAATATAGATGAGGAATAATGCTCTTCCCATGTTAATATAGATGAGGATTAATGTTCTTCCCATGTTAATATAGATGAGGAATAATGCTCTTCCCATGTTAATATAGATGAGGATTAATGCTCTTCCCATGTGATATAGATGAGGATTAATGCTCTTCCCATGTTAATATAGATGAGGATTAATGCTCTTCCCATGTTAATATAGATGAGGAATAATATTCTTTCCATGTTAATATAGATGAGGATTAATGCTCTTCCCATGTTAATATAGATGAGGAATAATGCTCTTCCCGTGTTAATATAGATGAGGATTAATGTTCTTCCCATGTTAATATAGATGAGGATTAATGCTCTTCCCATGTTAATATAGATGAGGAATTTAATGTTCTTCCCATGTTAATATAGATGAGGAATTTAATGTTCTTCCCATGTTAATATAGATGAGGATTAATGTTCTTCCCATGTTAATATAGATGAGGAATAATGCTCTTCCCATGTTAATATAGATGAGGATTAATGCTCTTCCCATGTTAATATAGATGAGGATTAATGTTCTTCCCATGTTAATATAGATGAGGATTAATGTTCTTCCCATGTTAATCATTAAGTGGTAGTTGTTTTACGCATTGTAATCAATACGTCAGATAAACCTATATCATGGTGAGAGAGCTATTTCATTTTTGAAGATATATTTTGATGATGAGGACTTTTTTAGTGCTATCTCACTGAAACAACAATCCACAGAAAAACAAATCGTTCAGCTAACTCGTACACAACTAGTGCTGTAGGCCTAGCAAATGTGTCATAAATACCAAGTTTATACAATAGTCTTCGGTTTGATTGGTTGGTTTGTTGGTTTATGGTGTTCAACGCCACTTTCAACAATATTTCAGCTATATCGTGATGGTCAGTTTTATTGGTGAAGGAAACACGAGTACCAGGAGAAAGCCAACGAACTGCCGTACGTACTGTTGTATCGAGTACACCTCGCAATGAACTCTCAACTTCAGTAATGATAGGCACTGATTGTATATGTAGTTGTACGACGACCCTCGATGTACTATAGAAATAGATTAATCTATAATACAAACAAACTATTACATCAAGTTAAAAAAATAATTTCACACTTGGTTTTGTTCATTCTGTCAGATATGACACACACGTGATATATTTTGAGCTGAATGAAGACTATATTGATTATGAACAATTGTGCCCCACAAAGGAGTTGAAGCCATACAACACAACATAATGCAATGCAAATATACAATTAAAGTTCAATAGAAAAGGCAACAACAAATAAATGTATTTATTATAGGTAACAAACACATGTTATTGTTTACAGTCTGAACACGAGTTTATGTTTATGTTTTGAAGGAACACGTGTTCTGAGTACAGGTGTGTTATGTTGATTGGTTCTACGTTTTTAACGTATATAGGTATAACCTAGTATTATTGGCTATGATATACCCGCAATGCGGTATAAGTACATTATTATGCTAATAGCATGAAATGTTTTCGCGCGAAAACTTTCCTTCGAAAATAATATATTAAACTTTCATTCGAAGCTCNCCGTGAAATAAATTCCGTTATTTCACATGTGAAATATCAGTTTTTTCCCGCCGGAACTACTTTTGCAAAACTATAAGTGTGGTGGTTACGTCCCTTGTTGTGCAACGGTGAATACACATACGATTGTAAGCTGAAAAAATTCCGCGAAATATTATTGATGACTTTGGCACATAACCAAGATGACGTCATTGACGTCATATGAAGACTTGCAGTTTGAAACGTAAAGATTAGACGCTATTTGGCTTCGTATACGCTTCAATATTGTGATTTAATTTAACTAAAATAAGCTTTCAAGGTAAGCATTTTAATTATTTTTGTACATTGTTGTAAATATGAAAATTCGTGACCGAATACGCATTAACGATTAAACTCGTGGACGGAACAAGTTCCACCCACTCGTTTAATCCTTATGCGTACTTCGGTCACTCGTGGTCTTATTTTGATATTCAAAATCTACGATTACTTATACTATATATAATACACCGTCAGTGTTCACTACAACGCAAGACGGAGAACAATAAAAGAAAGGTCAATGTCTTTTAGACATATTTGACTGATGACCTACATGTGATGTATTTCGCGTTGTAAAATCCGTGTTCGCCGAAGCGTGTGAGGCATGAGATCATCGCATTCATGAGAGCAACATATCTCTTTTGTCTAAATGTGAGGAGGTGCTTATCGAGAACACTGGGAGAACAATAGAAAAGGGTCAAGGTCTTTCAGACAAAAACAAATTCCACTACTAATGCTATCACATCTCAAAATCTTAAGAAAAACAAATCAACATAATAAATCTCAAAATTGAAATAATAAGAAAAATGTTCAGTTACCAAAGGTGAAGGTCAGACAATATAATGACCAAAAGATTTTCTGTGTTAGGTAATGTAGGTGATTGAATAATTTCTAGTTCGATCCTTTATCAAATAAACCCAAATACTATTAATTTTCGTGTTTGCTCCGCAAATATCAGAAAACTGACCAAGGACCATAAGGGCTACGGTTCCGCAGCTACCTATTTCTCTGCTCGTTAAGGAAAATTATCGAGCAAAGAGCAAAGACTAGAATTAGGATAATGTGTCAGAGTAGAGCGAAATGTCTACCTGAATGGTCTAGGTGAGTTAGCACTATAAATATCCAGGGTGTTAGGGTTATGGGTTCTGGTATTTTACGCCACTTTCAACAATATTTCAGCTATATCGTGGTGGTCAGTTTTATTGGAGGAGGGAACCGGACTACCAGGAGAAAACCACCGACCTTCCGCAAAGCAATGACAAAGTTTATCGCATAATGCTCTGCACCTCGCGCCCTGAGCAGGATTCGAACTCCCAACATCAGTGGTGATAGACCCAGATTGCATAGTTAGTTGCAAAACTATTCTACGATGACGGCCACGTCACCCCCTCAAAACATAACACAGAAACATAAAATATGACTTTCGTACGTACAATTAAGAGTTACATGTATATATAATTTGTGTATTATTCAAATTTTAACAGTTGTTGGGATGTTTACACTTTACAATCACTTAGCTCAGAATCAAACATAATACAATACAAGCGTAAGTCTTTCTGACAAGCTGTTTTTTTTAATAAGTATTAGCATGTTCTGTTTCAATTACATATACTACCAAACGCGTTCAATCAGCCCAAAAATGTTTTGTACGTCATATATATTTATATTTGTACCAGCTGTAAACTATTTCTGTCGTAAGACTTTGAGTTTTTGAAGGAGTATTTTCCTTGTAATTACATCTTATATAAGAATGCTGGATTCTGATTGGTTAATAGCCGTGATATTTTTTTACAAATTCAGGCCTTGCATTGTGAATTTGCAGAATGTTTACTTCATGTAGGTGTATTTGCATAAGATTTAACTTTTTTTCATGGTATTTGCAAAATCGTATTTGCCGTTTTTACCCTTCACTGAGACGCTTGTAACAAAATTTGTAAAACGTTATCAGTTGTGCGTTTTATGTAACATCATTCGGTAGAATTTAACAGATACATCATGTTAGGTCCTGAAAACGACAAACAAAGGGTATTATTTATTTAGCCAGTGTTCTAAATAATATTCGGTGTAATTAAACAGATATATCATGTTTGGGAGGATTATTTGCGAAAAATACCAGTCTTGAGACTAAATTTCCCTCGCCATTCGGCTCGGGAAATTTTTCGTCTCTCGACTGGTATTTTTCGCAAATACCCCTCCCAAACATGATATATCAAAATATAATATCTTGATCTACCCTTACGGTAATAAAACAATTGCTTTCTAGTACATTTATTTTGTAATCGTCATCCAGAATCGTCCAAATTAGAACATTGTATGTACCGGAAGCGTATCTCTTATGGCTTTTTGTGACTATATGGACACAAAAAGACCATAGGAGCTCCACAGCTATATAGCTATATATTCAGGTTGTAGCATGCTGATGGTTAAGGACATAAAGGTCAGGGGCGGATCCAGGTAGGGGGGGGGGGCGCTCCCCCCGCTAAAATTGGAAAAAATATGATTTTTTTTGCGTAAAATCGTTTTTTCACACGAAATACCCCCAACATTTTCGCGTTTATTTTAAGTGCTCCCCCTCCTAACTTGAAATCCTGGATCCGCCCCTGAAGGTGGTCAAATTAGTGGGATGTCCTTGTTATAAACGTGTTGATAAATGTAAAGTATAATATGGAGATAACTGTATTGTATTTGAAAATTTCACAGCATCAATGGGAGATTTGATGGTGACAAATTGAGTTTATTGGCGACGCGTATAATTGCGACCATAAAATCGACAATTGATGCCATGAAATTTTCAAGTACACTGTATTGCCACATTATTGACAAGATGACGTAAGCGGTAATCGGCTAAAATTCTAAAAATATCTCATGCTATTTCAACCGTGGAATTACAGCATTGTCCAATCACAAACCAGGAATATTAAACAACTACATTAGAATATGAATTAATGTGTTCTAATCTCATTCACTATCAAAAATGTATTGCAACGACGTGAAGTCGTAAACACTTTCCGGTCCTTTCCTCATTCATGACTTAGCAGCTGGTTTGTAACTAGAGTAACACGACGGTTGCCACTAGTGGAGCAGGATCTGCTAGCCTTCCGGAGCACCTGAGTTCTCCCTGGGGTTCGTTTACTCAATCTTTAGTTTTATGTGTATGTTTTGTAGATCGTTGTTTGTCCTTTTGTCCTTTTTCTTTTGGCCATTCTGTTGTCTGTCCTTCTTCGATTTACGTATTCTGATTACCCCTTTGGTATCTTCAACACTTCTTAATAAAAAGATCTGATCTTTTTTTTTGTCATGTGTACAGTTTCTATTCTTGTAAATGACATATCACATACCCAGTCTACTCAGATCATTACAATAAACCAAAGACATATTATTAAAGACACCTTCTTAAGACAGCGGTTAACATGTAAAGGCATTATTCAGCCACAATTTTACTTTTTAAACACGTTGGTACCAATGGTCCAATTTGAATCCTCTTTAATTATGCATTTGCCATAAATATGTTATTTACCGAAGTAACGCGTGGTACTTACTCAGATTCCTGATAATGTATAGTGATGTAGGATAAATTTAAACAATAATTAATCATTAATTTCTTTTCATATTCAATATAATAATTTTCTGTTCCATTCACTTACCACTCGCTACAACATTATGTGATAAAGTTTGTCAGTGACTTGCGACAGCTCGGTGGTTTTCTCAGGGTACTTCATTTTCTTCCACCAATCAGTGCCGGATTTACGATAAATGAGGCCCTGTGCTAGTTAAGTTATGAGGCCTCTTACTTGGGCCCTGAAGGAGGTAGATCCGGTAGACTTACACAGGCAGCCGAAATTCCACATGTGTATAGTAACATCTCCGAATGGGTCCAAATCAGACGTCATGTGCATACGATGGCCCTCTTCTTACATTGCTATCTGGAAAGACTACAAACCTGAAAACAACTTCATTCTCTAATATGTTTTAAAAGAATGGTGCTTTACACTATCATTGAATTAAAAATCATATTTTTTCATTGAATTGATTTAAAAAATGTATAGAATTCAGGGGCGGATCCAGTATTTCAAGTTAGAGGGGGCGCACTTAAAAAAAATCGCGTCTATTAGTGGGCCTGATTCTATATCTCTGCTCCCTAGCTAGAATAACTAGTCTAGAGCTTTTTATATACCCCGGGGGATTCCATGGATGTGTTATGTAATTTATACGTAATCCTGATCAATAGGTTAATAAATACTGTGTGAACGAATATGATATTATTTGATAGCAATAAACATAATGTGCTTGTTTTGAACAATGTCTTATGTTTCTGTCATTATTCCCTACATAAAATAACAATAAAACACAGCCACGCTAATCCATATAATCCTTTATACGTGATAATGGTACCTTACAAAGACTAGGACTGTGCTATGATTGATTTGTGACAGCAAAAACAACTTGTCACGTACAAACACTGCCATGTAACTTGAGAATATGTAGGATGCATGATTAAAGATGATTGGTCATTATTCGTTGGTTGGTTGGTTGTTTGGTTGGTTTGTGGTGTTTAACGCCACTTTCAACACTATTTCATTTATATCGTGGCGGTTAGTTTCATTGGTTGAGGAAACTGGAGTACCGGGAAATAACCATCGACCTGTCAACTGAGACCATGTAGGCCATTTAATTCTACGGCATCGTATTTGCCACATTCATACCAAAAAAAAAAAAAACCTCAAATTAGTACTGTTTCTCACGGAAGCCCAGAATGATCGTACGATCGAGATTTACCAATCGAAATTCGAGATTAAGTATCTACAATTCGAGATTTGAAATTCAATATCGATATCAACCAATCAAGAGAATCCTTCTAAATTATGTATTTATTGTGGAGCAATGAAATGTTAGGGTTATGGTGTTTAACGCCATTTTCCTAACAATATTTCAGTTATATCGTGGCGGTAATTTTTATTGGTGGCGGAAACCGGAGTACCCAGAGAAAACCACCAACCTGTCATAATTCACTGACAAACTGTATCACATAATGTTGTATCGAGTTCACCTTGCCATGAACGGGGTTCAAACTCATGACTTTAGTGGTGATAGGCACTGATTGCACAGGAAGTTGTAAATCTAACTACCATACGATCACGACAACGACACCACCACCCCTAATGAAATGTCTTAGCATAATTTCATACAGAAGAAAAATAGGAACAAACAAACAAAACCCTTTTCATTATATAAAATAAATCCAAAATTTAAAGAACAAACAAACTAATTTACAAAATTCAGTAGATAAATGAATTTGAATTTGTATTTAAACTTTGGTGTTTAACGCCACTTTCAGCAATATTTCAGCCATATCATGGCGATCAGTTTTAGTGGTGGAGGAAGCCGGTCTACCCGGAGAGAACCACCGACCGACCATGGGCAAGCAACTGGTAAACTTGATCACTTGCGGATGCGAGTCGAGTGGACCCTTTTTGTTATTTACAAAGCTGGGCGCGAACCCACGCCGTATTTGTGATAGGCTTGTATGAGCTGTTAGATCCAACGACCTAACACATTGAGCCACCCGAGCCCCCCCCCCCAGTAGATAAATGATTGGGAAAAAAACGGACGTGAATACTGAAGTGAACATTTAGATAATCGAAACAATGGGGGCCCTCGTGGTCGTGATCGTATGATAGATGGATTTACAGCCACCTATGCAATCAGTGCTTATCACCACTAACGTTGTGAGTTCGAATCTCGATCATGGCCAGGTGTACTCGATGCAACATTATGTGATAAAGTTTGTCAGTGACCTGTAACAGGTCGACGATTTTCTCTGAGTACTCCAGTTTCCCCCACCAATAAAACTTACCACCACGCTTTAACTGAAATATTGTTGAAAGGTGCATTAAACACCATAAACTGCAAACCAACCATATTACTACTTTGATATGAAAAACGGCTTTGAAGATCTGATTAAAATAGTGGTCAGGTATATCTATATTCATTATTCATGCGTGATATTACCCAAATGGACATCTCATGTAAAATAATATGGATTTTATTAATAAAATAGGTAGACTTAACTATAATGTTGTCCGGATAATAACCCGAGTTTCACTTCCTATAAATAATTCAAATTCATTTTCAAAATGTTACAGCCTCTACTTCAAATGAATTGTGACAATAACAGAAATAAATTAAGCATGGTATATCATTTATATGTATTATGTATATATCTATCATTTATATAGATCATCGGTACCAACAATAAACACAGTATTGTTAATGGCCTTCATCACTATCTCACCTGCTGCTAAATAAAGAAATGATATTGTAAAGGTTTCGCTTGACAAATAAACACCAGAGAGTACCGAAGGGGCAATCAAAAATGGACAATCCAGACAAACTGTAAATAAACGTTAGAGAATACCGAAGGGGCAATCAAAAATTGACAATCCAGAGAAACTGTAAATAAACGTTAGAGAATACCGAAGGGGCAACCAAGAATGGACAAGCCAGAGAAACTGTAAATAAACGTTAGAGAATACCGAAGGGGCAACCAAGAATGGACAAGCCAGGGAAACTGTAAATAAACGTTAGAGAATACCGAAGGGGCAATAAAAAATGAACAATCCCGAGAAACTGACGACACCGGGTACACAAGACGAAGAAAACCAAACCAAAGCAGAGCACAATATATGTAGGACACCACTAGGCGTAAACAAACGCAAATAACGCAAATAAGACATGAGCCCTACAAACATTACTGAAGGTAAAGAAGAACCGAATATCGTTTTTATGATGACATCGTAACAGACACCACAAAGTTCACGGAATTCAGAACGTAATAAGACTAAAAAAAAAATTACATTAAAGGTCAATCTGATTAAGAAAAGCTTGAAGAAATCACAGGGATTAATCAGAAGTCGTTAATCGAAAGAATGACAGACCATACACTGGTAAAAGAACAAACATTGATCCACAACACGTTACACTGAATAATAAAGACTCAGGTCCTCCGGAAGGGTACGCAGTTCCTGCTCTACATGTACTTTTAGTACAACCCCGGTGATAAGATCAGATTGAATAACGGAAAACTGAAGAATCTACTTCCAAGTCAATCGTAATCTTTAACTTTTTACTTGTATAGAAATTTAGACCTTCATCGTGTTTCTACCATATCGGTTGTGAAATGGTTAGCATGCTCGCTTCGAGTATGGTAGATCGTGGGTTCGTAAGAAGAGTTTGAAGATACCAAAGGGGTAAAATTGGTAGTTGTTGCTGAGCACGTAGCATTAAGAAGAAAGCATAAAGACTGGTTGGCCCGGAATCAGGATAATATGTCCGAGAGGAGTGACTTGTCTACTGTTGATTCAGGGAGCTAACACATCAATACAAATCCAACTAAGCATATTGTCTAGTTCAAATCGGACCTCATCATCATCATTCATCATCATCATTATCGAATATAAGTTGTTCTCGCCATAATATAGCTGAAATATTGTGAATTTGTCGTAAACACTCACCCATCGTGTTTTTAAAATTAATAGATTTTATCATGTAGATATTGTTGACATTCGATCATGTTTGAAAACAAATCCCATTGATATTATAAATATATTTTTTTTGCTTTGCATTACATCACAAGTTACAATTCAAGTAAAAGTTGTATTGTAATTTTCTGTTTTGATGGTACTATGTAAAGGGACTTAGCAATGGTATTTTTATAAGATGCCACTGGCATTGAAATTGGTGACCCTTTATAAAACTCTGGGGAACAAAAATTAATTATGGATATACTTGGAATCAAATTGCCTTTAAGCTTAAAAAAAATTGATTTGCATGCCAGTTTCGAAAACTTGCACCCCCCATTCTAATGTCCGATCCACTCCTAATACCTA
>MJUT01045390.1:416931-452443 GCA_002080005.1 Gigantidas platifrons | reverse complement strand
CAGCAACTATGGCTACAGTAACTACTGATTTTTCCAAATTCATCTCATCATCGTCGTCGTACATGTCGAGTTCTGCTGACAGAAATAACAGAGTTAACTTATCCACCATATTGTTTGTCCAAAAAGTTCTAAACCACTTTATTGACCTAGGGCACTTGGAATGTTAGGAACATGTTCGGAACAGTCCAAAGAAATACACACTCTAAAAGGAATATTGAACAAAACTGTTAATATGGACAATTCTCATGAGTATATTTTTTTAAACAAATTACTCCAGGGGATTGCTCATATTAGAACATGTTTATTTTTATTTTCTTTCATATTTGACTTCAATATCATGCAATGTGTCAATTTGGTATTTTATTTTTTAGTTTGACCTTTTGATCATCGCAGGATCAATTTTAAAGAGGATCTATTAATTCTCGCCAGCAAATATTTCGTCGATTTTGATCGGACATTACTAGTTTCCATGAAATTGTCTAGAAATTCGTCAATCTACATCTTCTAAGTAGCCAATGATGGTCGCAGCTCGGAGTCAGGATAATATGACCGACTGGAGTGACAGGTCTACCCGCAGACTGTTGTTTCAGTGCGCTTGTACTATAAAAAGCGGCTTTCAATGAAATACAATTGGAAATATCTTCGTGCAGAAAGACATTTGATCCGCGATAAATGCATTTTCTTCTGATGATACAAATGATATATCCTTTCTTTTTCTTTTGTTTTTATCTCTCTAGGTCATCAAAGTTTATGCATAATGATTTCCTTTTATGAATGACATCGATTTACGATACAATATGTCGAAGAAGCTGGCGACAGTAACACGAAGGGGTTCAAGATGTCACCAAATATCCACGAAAACAGTATTTACAGACACCCATTTGAAATGATTAGAATTTTAACTTTTCATATTATTAATGGAAGACTGAAAATTATATGTTTGGTAACCATAGTAACATTCCTGTTTATTTCAATATCTATATTTGATCCGTCAGGTGAGTTTTTGTAACTTAAATTTCGTACATTAATTGTTGTTGGGGTGAGTGAGTGAGTGATTGTTGTTTAACGCCAATTTAGCAATTTTTTCAGCTATATCATGGCGAGGACAAGTTAATTTTCAATGAGATGATGATTAAATCCACTTTTTTCTAGACCAACACACTGAAACAACAGTCCACGGATAGACATGTCGCTCCAATCGAACACATTATTCTGATTCCGAGCCAACCAGTCTTCGCTCTTTCTCTTTAACACTGCGTGCTTAGCGGAGAATCAACAAATACCAATTTTATAGTCTTTGGTATTGTCCACTGCTATTTCTGTGTAAAATGATGTCCAGTTCGTCTTTATACCCATTTGTAGCGTAGGACCGGGTTCGTGTTTTGTTTATACCATTTGGTGCCCATAACGATTTCCAGTTCAGTCGATGTTCGTGTCGTTTAACAGAAACACGACGGTGCCACTAGTTGAATAGGAACTGGTTTCCCTTCCGGAGCACATGAGTTCATCCCAGGTTTTAATAGTGGGGTTCGTTGCTCAGTTTTTACATTTCTGTATAGTATTTTGTCTACAGTGTTGTTTGTCTATTGACCTTTTTTCTGTTGGCCATTGATTCCTCTTTGCTATCTTCAAAGTTTTCTTACAAACATGGAATTATACCTGGGATAAAAAATGACAAAATAATGACAATTACATCAGTTAGTCTAAAAATTTACAATTCCGTTGGTATTTACAGTAGAGCAGCAAACGCCTTTTATGGCTTCCTTTCTGACGACATTGGTCACGTGACTAAATGTCTCTCCCCCCCCCCCTTCCCTCGCTTTTTTTCTTCTAGTTGAAGTATGTCTCACTTTTCAATCTCGTTCTTGGCATTCATTAATCTTAAATCGCTAAATATTTGTCTTAGAGTTCACAATTAAGGGAGGTAACTCCGTTTAAAAAAATACAAATACAAATATATGTAGTGGGGGAAAAATAATTAATATGAACCATGGTAGGAATTCATTTATATGAAATACTTCCTAAATGTTTATGTATTATTTACAAAATTTAATTAATTATCAATTTGACATAGCCGCATTGGTGGCGTAAAGCGTGTTGGTCTAGTACAAAACGGACCTCATCATCATCTCATTGAAAATTAACTTGATATAGCTGAAAAATTGCTGGGTTGGCGTTAAACAACAATCACTCACTCACTCACTTTGAACTCGAGCCGAGTCTTCACCTCCGTAGCATGGATCCATTTAATTCTATTACAACAATTGCCATGAAATCAAATGGTGAAGTCCGTTTTGGGGTAAAACTGCTTGAATGAAAAATAGAGGTTTTGGGGTTGCACGAAGAAGAGTTCGAATACGCCAAAGGGTTAATCAGAATCCGTAACTCGAAGGACAGACATCACAATGACCAAAAGAAGACAACAGGAAAAGCGACGATCTACAAAACACTATACAGAAAACTAAAGCCCGAGCAACACGAACCCCACTGAAAATCGGGGGTGCACTCAGGTGCTCCGGAAGGGTGAGCAGTTCCTGCCCAACCAATGGCACCTCTCGTGCTATTGCAGCTACAAACCCGGTGATAAGTCATAAATGGGGAAATTCCTGTATATCGTTTTGTACATTGAATAGTCAAGATACCTGCATAGA
Source organism: Gigantidas platifrons (assembly GCA_002080005.1). Lineage (NCBI taxonomy): Eukaryota > Metazoa > Mollusca > Bivalvia > Mytilida > Modiolidae > Gigantidas > Gigantidas platifrons. The sequence goes on along the minus strand of MJUT01045390.1, from coordinate 449,792 downwards.
AAAATATAGAAAATGGGGTGCGTCATTGAAAAAAAATGTATTCTCCCTGTGACAGAATTTAGGACAGAGAACTTTTGACTTTCAAATTGTATTGTATTTCTGGTAATACGTGGAATTGTATTTTCCTGGTGTATATATTGATCCAAAACTGATAGTTTCATTATGACAATAACAATTATTTTTTTTTATGTAATTTCAGGTAGGACCATCACTGTGTTTCAAGGGACCTTAAAAAAATACTTTAATATTTTTTCTATTGAAAGTAGACACTCATCGTTTTCAATATGTGGTGAACACGTGGAATTAGAAAAATATGAGATTCCTCTTATTTACGCGATTACTCCAACATATTATCGACTGACGCAACGAGCTGACCTTACCCGATTGGCTAACACTCTCCGATTGGTAAAGAGACTTCATTGGATAGTTGTAGAGGATTGGAACGTTATTAATTTGCACATTTATAAACTGTTGAATTCAACGGGCATTTCTTTTTCATACTTTGCTAAAAGAAAAATGAACACCACAAGAAAATATATCAAAGGCGCCGACCAAAGGAATGCAGCACTTGATTGGATAATGAATCATCACACTCGCGGTTCCAACGCAGTGTTTTATTTCGTAGATGATGACAACGCATACAGTCTTGATATATTTGAACAGGTTATTATATATTATTCTAATATGACCTCCTTCTTTCGCTTTGCTAACAAACGAGCGAGTTATCCATTCGGTATTATCTCATTAGCACATGCGCCGGTGAATGTGACTGACTTTTCCATTGGCAGCATAAATTGTGTGCGACATTTTCCGCAGAAGTAAATATAAATTACCGTCTTCCAATCAAAGTATACTACCGTATTTGTGCTCTTAGACATGTCAGAATCGAAATAAATCATGGAAGCCAGACTGTGTTTTGAGTTTTAACATGGATTGGCGGATATTAGTAAATTTTACCCCTCGCTTCTGGCTCGGGATAAAATACTAATATCCGCCAATCCATGTTAAAACTCCCAACACATTCTGGCTTCCATGATTTATTTCTTAATTAATTTTAAACCGTATTCCAAGTTTTCCCATGGTTTAACATTCATAAGTTACATGGACATGTTCGTGTCCATATTCATACAGTCTTATGTTAACAGCAACGTACATGTGTCGACCCTGTTGCTGTTAACATACTTGATTGTATGAATATTGACACAAACAAGTTCACTGTCGTCAAAGAGCTCCGGTGAAAATGTTTCGTAAGGTTCCGATTATGTCAGCTCAGCACTATTGAAATACATGCAGGTGACGAAAAAAATGAGTATTATTATCATATAGCATTATTGGTATCATAAAACCAGAAGATTATCAGTCGATTATTTTTGTTTGTTTTTACCTATACGTGTATGTTGCCGTGGTTATTTTCATCGATTACTCAGATATGGATAAAAAGATGGACATAAACAATGACAAATGCTAATAAATCTGAGAAAATCTTTTGTGTTTTCTTTAAAGAATAACGCTTTATAACATTTTCAACCGGAGTTCTTTAACGACAGTGAAGCTAAAATAAGAAAAAAGAGATGAAATAATAAAGACATTTTATTGAAAATAAACAGGTAAACAGAAAGTTTAAGAAAGGGATGGGTGGTGATTCCGTGCTACAAGCGCCTTTCCACCAAGGTGGGTCTTATGTTATATACTCGTCTCGCCAACACAACACGAACGGTGTATGTAACAATTATTATTGACAAGTATCTTGATAATAAGCGCAGCACTGTCTTACTTACTAGAGTTCACTCTGAACTTGAATTACCATTCTTTCGCCATGTCTTTAAATTTTCAAACTGGTTTTTTGATTGGTCAATTGTAAAGTGGAAGTTGTGAACAGAACAACACACGATTTGGGCTTAATCCAAGATATATGATGTATAAAAGATCTTTTTTCCCCTTTTGACAAAAATGATATATGAGAATGACAAACAATTCATTTGCTCTCTAAGATGTTCTATCTTACATAAAATACTGATATTTTGCCGGTCAGAATTAAGAAAACGGAATTAGAGATCGATGAAAGAAAAGGTAACTCAAGTACTGTGTACGCTCTAGCAAGTAATACAACGTTTATTATCAATGGGGTCAATAGGGGAGAACTTTAATTGCATACCTTGAATGTTGGTAATATAATGACCTGCAATAGCGGACAGCGGGGCAAATATACTGATTTATCTAACATTATGTACGTTATCCTTTGAAATTAACGAAAGTAGCCTGTCTGATACAAGGTGTCTGATACAAGATGTTGTATCACCACACTGTGGTGATAAAAGAATGGCGCGACGTTGCACGAGACGTTCTCTGCCGAACCCCTTTGTCATGACGTCATATCATTGGAATCCGGCGAAAAACACATCAATGTAGGCAACGTGAAGACATAGTATCAATATTTACGGCAACTGTAAGGTCCACATTTCCCTTTTAAAAGCGTTGTCGGATTGTACAATGACACTGAAAGTGATTGAACAGTAATTCGACATTGGTGAAAGAACGCCAACAAATAACATGATGTCATTCACAAAATGTAGTCTTCCTGCGAGTATTGTAAAAAAAAAGGTTGTAAATATTAATTCGACCCTTGTTATTTGCTTAAAATTTGTTTTTATTGAAATGTTAGATAAACTTATTACATAAATAGTGAGTTGCCTGTTGCGTGCACTAACCGCATCACAACTCGTCGCTATCGCGACTCGTAGTGATACTAGTTCACACAACAGGCTCGACCTGATACATAGTCTTGTACCACCACACTATATATGTAATTGGTATTTATTTTTATACAAAAACACGTACTACGCTNTATGTCATTCACAAAATGTAGTCTTCCTGCGAGTATTGTAAAAAAAAAAGGTTGTAAATATTAATTCGACCCTTGTTATTTGCTTAAAATTGTTTTTATTGAAATGTTAGATAAACTTATTACATAAATAGTGAGTTGGTACCAGACTATGTATCAGGTCTTGCCTGTTGCGTGCACTAACCGCATCACAACTCGTCGCTAACGCGACTCGTAGTGATACTAGTTCACACAACAGGCTCGACCTGATACATAGTCTTGTACCACCACACTATATATGTAATTGGTATTTATTTTTATACAAAAACACGTACTACGCTCAAGCTAGCGACCACTAAGCTAGCGACCAATAAGGCGATATGCATCAAACCCAAAAAAATAAATAAGAGCAAAATGTACTTTTAGAGATTTCTAGCGACCAATAATAAATATATTACTGTAAATGCACATTCAACACATTGAATCGACGTCTGGGCATACAGGAACTATTTCTGGAAACCCCCCTTTCAACAATGCAAAGTTGACATTTGATACCCTACACTGTGGACCTAAGGTGCAAAATCTCACACAGACATTCATGTGAGTATTTGTTTTGGTTTTGAGACATATCGCCTTATTGGTCGCTAGATTAGTGTGGTCGCTTGAAATTGGTCACTAGCTTGAGCCTGGTAAAACACGTTTGAAGTGTAGACGTCGTCAATGAAAACGTAAGTGATCATGACGCACTTATGGAATAACCTTTATTGGGTACGCTCGTAGTTAAAAGATAGGGAAAGCCAAACAATTCAACAGTCTTTCGGAGCAGGTCAACCAAAGTCCTATAAACATGATACAGATAGCCAACATCGGCTACGTGTTACCTATGTCTGAATGATTGATTGATTTGATTGATTTTTGGTGTTTTAACGCCACTTTCAGCAATGTTTCAGCTATATCATGGCGAGTACCCGGAGAGAACCACCGACCATGGACAAGCAACTGGTAAACTTTATCACTTGCGGCTCTGAGTCGAGTGCACCCTTTTTGTAATTTACATATGTCTGTGTGAGATTTACCTTAGATTTAATTATTATCATAATTACTAATAATTTCGCCCCTTGTGGGCCATGTATTGGTAATAAGCATATCTTATCTTATAATTTTCTCTAAATGTCATCCTGTTTTCAGCTAAGATGTACCAAGAAGTTGTCTATGTGGCCTGTCGGTTTATCCGGTGGAAGACTATATGAAACCCCTATTGTAAAACAAGGAAAGGTAATATTGTTTTCTGTATTCTATTTATTTCGCCCATACGGTTCTCTTGGAAGCGCCATGATGGAAGCTGACAAAGAGCAACAATATAGCATGTAAAAATTGGCTTGTGTCAATATATACATGGCCGTCGTGCTTCTGGTTGTATTGTAGTTGGATTTACAACTACCTATGTAATCAGTGCCTTGAAATCACCACTAAAGTTGTAAGTTCAAATACCGTTCATGGCGAGGTGTACTTGATACAAAATTATGTAATAAAGTTTGTCATTGACTTGTGGCAGGTCGGTGATTTTCTCCGGGTACTCTGGTTTCCTCCACCAATAAAGCTGATCGCCATGATATAACTGAAATGTTGTTGAAAGTTGCGCTCAACACCATAATCCTATAACCACTAAAGATATCCCTGCTCATGACGAGATGTACTCGGTACAACCGGACGTGATAATATTTGTCAAGTGACTTCGGGAGTCACAGGCACATACAGGTTATCTCCGGGTACAGAGGATGACACACTTTTCCTCCACAAATAAAATAAAATTGACCGCCACTATATAGTTGAAATATTGTTGAAAATATCAATTATTGCGACTGTACATGTATTTACTTTTACTCCTTAATTCTGTTTGCTCCGCAGACAAGGAGAAAATGCTAATTCTATAGCCTTTGGTTTAGCCTAACCAGCAGTGCTGGATTTAGGACAAATGAGGCCCTCTGCTAGTTAAGTTATGAGGCGCCTTACTTGGGCCCTGAAGGAGGTAGACCAGGTAGGCATACACACGCAGTCAACTCTATCATTATGTCTGGAATCGCTCCGAAACAGAACGTCTTCAAATTTAAAATTACACCACATACATTGTAAACAAAAATCCATCATAAAAAATTTGTTTGGCAGGACGATGGGCAGGGGGAGGGTGGTTTTGCTTGAGCACACCTAAGCACAATGGTAAATCCTGCACTGCAGAGGGTATAACTCACGAGCATGATAACCACAGCACCGCCAAGTCGGTTTTGCTAATAATTAGTCAACAGAATAGGGAAAATAGTAAATTACTCGTCACGTGATTTTCTTAGTAAAAATAACTCTCAATCATATAATGTTTATTTTTATTTCAAAATAAGTTGTCATCAAGATAGTTAAAATGGTAAGGAGTAGTATACAATGAAATTAAAATGACAAATACACAACACATAGGAATATACCAAATTACAGTTTTTAATAGTGTAACAATTTCATATACAGATGATGATTCTTCGAAATAACCGTATTCAAGTTGTCCGGCAAAAAATGTTTTAAACGTATTCTACTGATCAATATGCATGGATATCACATAGAAACATAGGATGGAGAAACAAGCGTAACGCTTATATTAATCTGTTTTACACAAAATAATACACTTAAAAGTGGTACAAACTTGACAAAATTATGCTTCGAGTTAACCAATTTCGAGATAATGAGTTTCGACTGTCTCATAACAATTAGTATCCATACAATATATTACAGATTCAGACTATTTAAATTTTGATTTTTCAACAATTATCGATTTCACATATGACACCCATATTACTGACGTCTCTGGGGGACAAATAACCCCAGTTATACATCCCGTAATCGTAGAAAATACCGACATAGTTTACAACGTTTGCTGCAGTAGAAGTGAGACCAGTTTCGCCCTCCAATGGCGGGAAGTTCTGGTATTGCATTTGTGTACCATCGGCCCACTGCCATTCTCCCTTAACCAGCTTACCTCCTATCCACCATCCTCTCTGTCCTCTTTTAACTGAAATGAAAGAAATGAAAAAAAAACGTCGTTATTATTAACATGTTATTAATTAGGACATTTTATGGTGATGACGGAACAATCGGCTAAACTCGGAACATCCGGAGTATCCCGTGTGATGATGGTTTGGTCTATGCTGTTTATTGCCACTTTCAACAATATATCAGTTATATCGTGGATGATGGAAAAGATACTCTCAAAGAACCTTGTCTTATAATAATGAATTAGTATAACAAAAAAAATGTTCTTACTCAAGCGTGACGAAAAACCTTCTATATTGCTTGTGAAATGGGAAAGTTACAATAGGAAAAGTAAAATTTCGATACATTCTGCTTATTCTATATACAATATACTTACTCCTCTCAATTTGGAGAATGGATGTTATATACTGGTCTTCTGCATAATTGTCAATCTTCAGTAAATCACCTCCAATACTTTGACAATGACTTCTGGCATCATTCCACGATTCTCGGGACCACTTGTACGTAAAGACTTCATAACATTTACAATGTTTCTCGGAATAAACATCAGCTGTAGTAAGTATAAAACATAATGCAAGTGATTGAAATGTTTTTTTATTGCAAAACAAAGATATACGGGTATTCATGTTGCCACCACCACGAGTGAGTGAATGTTTGTTGTTTAACGCCCACTGGACACTTTTACCGATGAGATGAAGATAATGATGAACTCTTTGTACTAGACTTAAACGCGTAGTGATATTTGTATCGTACAATATAGTGCTAGTTCAGTTAAAAACAAGTCCGCAGGACACAATTATCCTGATTCCGAGCCAACATGTATTAGCTATTACTCACTAATGCAGCGTGCTTAGCGGAAAAGTAGGAATTACCAATTTTATAGTCAGCACCGAGCCTTGAACCCACGAGCTGCCGAACTCGATGTGAGCACGCTAACCATTACACTACCACGGGCCGTAGGCCGGGCTGAATAAAGTGAGGCAAATGGGGGTAGAGGGAAAAGGGGTCCGGGGGCGAAGCCCCCGGAAGCTGACACCTTTCTGTAAATTTTAGACTAAATTCTAAATTGAAAATGCCATTTAAAAGTCAGAAATATAACTGTTTACTGCATATTGTACCTCCTCAGACCTGTTTGAGCGTTATTCTAGATATTGCGAGTTAGTTGGATTTTCTAGACATATTTCAAAGTCCCTGGGAATCTGCTAAATGTGTTATTTCATTCATAACATGGAATATGCAAATCCACACTGATGTTTTGAAAGTTACCTTCATCTAATTTTCGTTTTAAAGACCCTGTAATCAACCAATTGTGAAGTGACATGATGACTTTCCAACGTCTTCTACAATATTTTTTCGCGGGAGCAACTTCGGATATTCTCATGGTTTTTCATCTGAATTTATGACATACAGCTGCCGAATAACACTGTCACTGTCTAACAACGTTAATCGAATATTACCTCCAATGAATTTATAATCCGTGATATTAGCAATGGATTTATGGTTGAAATTAGACAATTTTTGTTTCAAAAGTGAGGCATTTGCCTCATTTGCCTCCATTGCGCTACGACCATGACTACCGGTGGAGTTCACTGACTGTAGAGGAAAACGTAAACGGTATGCATGAAACGTGAATTAAGCTAATTATTTGAAAGGCAAACGTATTGCATTAGGAGTTATTTCCCTTTAATTCATTGATTAATTAATTAGGAATATCTTTTGTATTTTGTTGTATTATATACGATTTTTGGGGGAAATACTGTTCTTTTTTTTTCATTTTTTTTGCGAAGATGAGGAACACATTAAAAACTAATTCTTAAATTCAAAAAAAAAAAATTTGTTCCGCTTTGTATAGAAAATACCTGTAAACAGCACTACCACAAACACCGTGAGAAAGGTACAATACATGATCCAGTCACTGCAAAACAAAAATAAAAATAAGTATGTATTTTGATAGAAAAAGGAATAAAAACAGTTTCGTGAAGAGTGAGTGAGTGATTAACGGCACAAATATTATAAGAAACAAATATGTTTGAAATGGAACAAATATTACATAAAATATTTTCCGATCCAGAAATAAATTTGTTAGGTACAAGTATCATATAATATTTATTCTGGTAGACCTTATTCTGGTATGTACAAGTATTATATTAAAGTAACTTTTATTATATCATTTACCTATAATAAATGTACCTCTCAAAGGTGGAACAAATGTCATACAGGTGGAATAAATATTCCATAATACTTGTTCCATGGAATAAATATTATTCAATAATTTTTTCCTTTTGGAACAAATATTATAAGGAACAAATATACGGTTACAGACCAACACGCTGAGTTGGATTTTTATAGAGCTAGCTCATTGAAACAACAGTCCGCGGATAGACATGTCGCTCCACTCTAAGACATTATCCTGATTCAGAGCAAACCAGTATTTCCTCTTACTCCTTAATGTTGCATGCTTAGGGGAGAAGCAGCAAATGCCAATTTAATAAGTTCTTGGTTTGACTCAACCGGGGCAAGAACCCACGATCTATCGCACTTGAGGCGAGCACACTAACCATGAAACCATCGATGCGGTTAGTCTCGTCAAAATTTAATAAAACGAAAAGCAACATATAAGACCAGCATAACCGTTGGTTGGAGTTCGGAAGGACGTTTCTAGGGTTCTTAGATCAAGAGTTGTTAACGAATAAATCCATTCCGTGTCCTCTCTATTTTTTACATTTAACTTACAGAGCAGAGAGTTTCCAATTTTTTTCCATGTGATAGTAAATACATTTGTTTCCAAACAGATATTAATACATAAAATCATATTACATCGAAATATACATGCATTCAATATTCCATGAATACAAATTCGTAAACGTTCGTAAATATTTTATTTTTCTCATGATTTTTTCGATTATCTTAATAAAATTGTCTGATTTTATTCACAGACTTTTTTGGCATCAAATTAAACACCCTATTTTTTCCCTTTTTCCTTTAAAACTTTTATTTACTTATTAATTCATTTTAAATATGATTTTTTTTTTATTATTTCATCTCTTTTTCATTTATTTACCCTGTTCGCGTCCATATCCACACAATCTAACGGGAATAACATATTACATGTGTCAGCCCTTTACTTGTAAATAATGAAGAGTATTCATTGAGGGTCGGTACACGTAAGCTGCTTTTACCATAAGATTGTATGGATATGGACACGAACACGTTAGATAAAGGAAAATGAGACAAAATCCCTAAGAATTTTTATTGAAAATAGATATATATATGTAAACAGAAAAAGGGGGAGATTCCAGCCCATAAACTCCTGTGAATATATTATTAACAATATAACCAAAATATCTACCACTATAAAAATAAGAATAAGATATATTTACTTACATTTAGGTAGACCCAAATATCCAGTTTGAGATCTGTAATGTGTTGGACCTCTTTTATAAGGTATACACTACAGCTAGCCAGCTGTTGACGGACCCCAGGCCTCTTATCGTCAATCTTATCAATTGATCTTACATATACATGTCTATACATCTGTTTCAATTGACAATTCACCGCTTCAGAAACTACTGCACCAAATGAGACATCTGCGCATGGGTTACATCGAAGTTTATTATAGCGTTTTATCATTGCCATTGGCAAGTTTCCGAATAACAAGACCTTTACGGAAGTCTAGATTTATAACACTTGTTTCTGTTATGTCTTTTTGTTTTATTTGTGTTTTATTGTTTTAACAGAACATTTTGCCTACTGGTGAATTGAAAAAAAACCACATTGACCTGAAAAGTTGGCTAGCTATACATAAGCACCTGTCCATCAAAAATAACGCGTGACTTTTTCCCATACAGTCCGAAATTTTGTAGAAAATAATAAGAGACTATGGACTTAATAACACAATCTTAATTTCAAAACTTGCCCCCCCCTTATTACCACTTTGGTATCTTCAAACTTTCCTTGCCCTTTTATTAGGATCACATGAGTTAACTCCCTTGTTTCAGCGGGGTTCGTGTTGGTCAATCTTTAGTTTACTGTGCAGTGCTTTGTGAACTATTGTTTGACTTTTTTTTTCGTTTGTCCGTCGTATTTTCTGTCATTCGTCGGTTTACGACTTCTGATAACCGCTTTGGTATCTTCAGACTTTACATAGAAATCCTCTTAGCAGCTCATTGTATCATGTATTAAATGTGTTTTGTAGTATTTTCTAAATCAATACCAATACACGGAGGGATCACTTCCTATAAAAAGGTACATACAGACGTACCGCTGGAATGTGTCGACCTTTCAAAATGGAAATCACTTTTATATATGATTGGGTCGTGTCAATTTTCGACTTCAGTATATCAATGGGTTGGTTGGTTTGTTTGGTTTATGGTGTTTAATGCCACTTTCAATGCTATTTCATGGCCGTGAGTTTTATTGGTGGAGGAAACCGGAGTACCCGGAGAAAACCACCGACCTGTCGCAAGTAACTGACAATATTTTTACCTCAAGTATCCCCCATCCCACCACCCACACTCATTTCAGTTGGTATATTCAAACTGCACATAGCACTCCTCTATTGCATAAAATATATTAAATGCATTATTTTTTTTTAGTATTTTCTGAATCAAACTCCACAACTGATTGACAAATAAACTAAATACTAGCATTTTACAAACATATTTTATTTTTTACAATTTCATCGCGCGGCACGATCGTGTGATACTCGTATTTTAAGTAAATAATTCAAATAGAAATGATTTATTAAAATAAAGAAATAAAAAAAAAACCTGAAAATTAACTGTCCATTTAATGTTGTCATCATTTCTGTACAAGTGTTTACAGAATTTATATTGTTTATATACTACTGTTAATTGATACTGCTACTGGAGATTTGAAGGTCTCAATAGGGACAGTGTATGATTTGATTTATCTGTTTAACTCCGCCACAACATTTGTGTCTGTCTCAAGCCAGGACATATATTTTTATTGGCCGTTGTCTTTATCATTTCTGTCTTTTAAAATAATTTTAAGGTTTCATAGAGCAGTAAGTTCGTATTATTTTTTTATCACATGCGCTTGTAGCACGGAATTACCCTCTTTTTCTGACTTTCGATTTACATATTTATTTTCAATAAAATTTATCATTTCATATCTTTTTTTCTAATTTAAAGTGTTCATGATCATACAATCTTATGGTAACATCAACTTCATGTGCCAATCGGCTATACTCTCATACCAAAGGGTCGGCACACGTGAGCTGTTGTTGTCATAAGGGTGTATGGATTTTGAACACATCAAATAAAGGAAAAAGATATGAAATAATAAAGCAATTTTATTGAAAAATAATATGTAAGTAGACAGTTAGAAAAAAGGGGGATGTAATTAATATGTACTTCTCTATACATATATATATAGTTTGTCGAGAAATAAAGATTTAAAAAAGGGGGTGTATAATTCCATGCTACAAACGCCTGTATTTGTTATTACTTTTATTGTCGACGCTTGCTGGTGAATTTTTTTTTTTTATTTTCCATTAAATAAAACAATAAAATTATATAATTGATTTAATCGAATTATTTGATTTAGTTGATAAGAGAATTAATATAGAGAGGACATACGGAAACCTATTAATACGACAAGTTTAGCCCCGAGTTAAATATATCACATACTGTAATAAAAATGAAAAGCAAAAAATATCACACTGTCGGAACATTTCCAAAATCTAATAGAAAATAAGGGTAATAACAAAATTATCGAACACCGAGCAATCTTCCAAAGGTAAATTCAAAACTCATAAATCAATAAACAGACAAAATCAGTCAACAACCGGGAAACTGGGAAACCGCAATGGCCCTGACTTGGTACAGGCATTTCTAACGAAATGGTGGATTGAATCAGATTTTACGGCGCCAAAGAAATCATAGAAACAAAGACAATACCGATACCCATCGATAACACACATATACATACACTCACTTTCCTAGATTGTCTAATAATTATAGATATGAAAAATGTATTTAAATATTTAAAATAAAGACCAGTCATTACTAATATCAAATCATTTAATACTTGGTAAGATTAAATTTGCGTCCATCATTTTAAAACGAAAGGGAGAGATGCATGCAAAAACATTTGACAAGAAGAGCAAATTTGTTGTCATTGATCTCTAAATACCGGTAGAAGATGAACATCATTTCTTTTTTAACTGTTCTCTAAATACCGATAGAAGATGAATATCATTTCGTTTATAACTGTCCTCTTAATACCGGTAAAAGATGAATATCATTTCTTTTTTAATTGTCCTCTAAAGACACCAAGAAAAAGGCGATTAACACGGATAAACTTGATAAACGAAATAAGTTAGCAATAATGTTGTAGCCTGAATACTTATGTATGTACTTCGTTGTTGCGTTTGTTAAAAAAGTTGATTGCTTGATTGATTTGTGCTTACCGCCAACTTTAGCAATATTTCAACTAAATCGTGGCTTTAAAAAGGTCGTTGATAATTGAAGAAAGTTGACACGATCTTTTATTTGTGGAGATATTTGATGTTTATTTTTGTTTACTGTTGACATATAATTTCATTCATTACATGAAACATTGTATTTGTATTTTAATACTATGGATTCAACCTCCACATGGTAATGGATTAAAGTGATTCAATTAACAAAGTTCATTAATCTAAATAGATTTAGCATGTTTTATACATTTTCAGTTTTCTGCTGACGAATATAATTATGTTTGAAATTCACAGTTCCAAAAAAAAAAAGAAAAAAAAAAGAAATGTAAATGAGCGTAGATTACAGATGTAATTTCGGTTTACCTGTTTATTTCTACCTGTTGGGGATAATCTACTGGTGTACTTTATTCTGTCGGAGTTAAATCCCGAGAGTGATTTGGTTTTCGGAAATATGTTTTAGGATATTCTGTCCAACCCGAAAGAATGTGTGTGCTGATGATCATATACTGTTCCAAACTGGGTACTAGTGACAGTGTCTGGGGCTCCACCCCACAGAGCTTCCCAACCCGTCGCTATTAGCTGGCGGATAGGGGACGCCCTCTCTATGGGGGCCAGAATATAATATGGAAAATTTGACTATGGGCTATAGGGGATAATGTGATTGGGGCGTGCCTCGCTCCATGCGCGTTAAATACCCATTTTTGTAGATTTCTCAAAGGTGGAATATGCATCAGGCTCAATTGTTCGTCCCTGTCCAACTCTCCTTCTTCCCCAGGGGAAGTCGTTGTTCTATTTGTCCCATTTCCCCCACAGTTCTGTATAATTTTTTCTATATTCCAGAATTTTTTCTCGTCCTGAATATGCCCGACATATTTGGCACTGGATTAAAAACTATTAACACGACGGATGTCACTAGTGGAGCAGGAACTGCTACCCTTCCGGAGCACCTGAGTTCGTGTTACTCGATCTTTAGTTGTATGTGTATGTTTTGTAGATCGCTGTTTGTCCTTTTATCCTTTTTATTTTGGCCATTGTGTTGTCTGTTCTTCTTCGATATACAGATTCTGATTACCCCTTTGGTATCTTTTGGCCATTGTGTTGTCTGTTCTTCTTCGATATACAGATTCTGATTACCTCCCTTTGGTATCTTCAAACTCTCCTTAATGAATACATTTCCTGATAATCTCGTTTCTAATCTGAATTTCATCGTTAAAATGTTTTCAATCCTGACTTAAAGGGCACCTCTAAATAACAAATCACTGTCTATAAAGAGCAGATTCATTCTTCCAATCAATGAATAGTTCATATAATTTTAACCTGTATATAAAGGACACATGTTCAGGTTCCCTTGAGTGCCCTTTATTTACAGGTTTAACTCTATATTTCCGTTGATAATTAATTAACAACAGTATTTTTGTCTTTTTCAGGTGACAAATTTTACTGCTTGGTTGGCAAAGAAAAGAAAGTTTCCGATTGATATGGCTGGCTTTGCATTGAATGCGGAAGTTCTCTGGAAGTATCATCCCATGAGATTTAACACCACCAGTAATTCCGGTTTTCAGGAAACTAATTTTTTAGAGATATGTTGCACATTAGATGATATTGAGCCATTAGCTGACGGTTGTACAAAGGTAAGAATAATGGGTTGTCTATATAACTTGGGGACGGGGGTCTATTCCCTATTCCTCAACTAGAATTTGTTTTCTCTTGAAACAAATTGAAATCAGATTTTTACATGACAAATCGATATATCCAATCCATTTCACCACCATCTTTGTTGCTTAAATTTGCAGGGTCAGATTATTATTTTTTTTTTGTTATTTTTTTTTTCGGCAGAAGAACTTTTTTTTAAGGTTAGGTTATGTTTATGGTGTTTAACGCCACTTTCAACAATATTTCAGTGATATCGTGGCGGTCAGATTTATTGGTGGAGGGAAAAAAAGAATACCTGGAGAAAACCACCGACATGTCACAAGTTACTGACAAACTTTTATCACATAATGTTGTATCGAGTACACCTCGCCATGAACGGGGTTCGAAATCACAACTTTAGTGGTGATAGGCACTGATTGCACAGGTAGATGTATATCCAGCTACCATACGATCACGACAACGACTACCCCTTTAAGAAGAAATAAGACTGTCCTTTATAGACAGTGATGTGTTATATAGAGGTTCCCTTTTCATGCAGGTTTTACTGTATATATGATGACAAATATCCGGTGAATGTTCAATTTCTGTATTTTATGTTATCCACGAAAATTGTTGTACCACGAATGATATTGAGTGAGTGATTGTTGTTTAACGCCAACTCAACATTTTTTCAGCTATATCATGGCGAGAACAAGTTTGTTTTCAATAAGATGAGATGAGGTCCGCTTTGTACTAAACCAACACTCTTAGTTGCATGGATTTGTATAGTGCTAGCTCATTGAAACAACAGTCCGCGGATAGACATGTCGCCCCACTCGGACACATTATCATAATTCCGATGCAACCAGTCTTGGCTTTTTCTCCTTAATGCTTCGGAGAAGAAAAAGTACCAATTTTATAGTCTTTGGTTTGACCCGATGGGGGCTCGAACCCACAATCTATCGCACTCGAGACGATCACGCTAACAATTACACCACCGATGCGGTTCGAATAATATTGAATTCACAACCAGACACAGTATCCACAATATTTTTTCTCTCTCCAAAGGTTCTAGTGTGGCATACCAGAACAACAGTACCAAAACTATGGAATTTTGATGATGATTTAGTAGTATGATACTGTATGTGGACTTAAATTACAAGAAATGTATCTTAATCCTCACTAAACCACTTCCGGAAGATGATACCTGCAAAATATTACTTGTAAGTGCCCTTTATGTAAAACATTTTTTAAATGTGTTTTATGTCATTGATATTATACATTTTAAAAATGTATTTTATGCCATTTATATTATACAATTTGATGTCATTTACATTATACATTTTATAAATGTATTTTATGTCATTTGTCTTCCAAGTACAGGACGAGTCTCTAAGCATAGAGTGTGTACATTTGTGGTATACATTTTCAAAATGTAATTTATGTTACTTTATATGTTATACATTTTATGAATGTATTTTATGTCATTTTTCTTCCAAATACAGGACTAAACTCTAAGGATAAAGTGTGTACATTTGTGGTATACATTTTCAAAATGTAATTTATGCTACCTAAATACGTTATACATGTTATAAATGTGTTCTATGTTATTTATGTTTTACATTTTGTAAATGTATTTTATGCTATTTGTCAAATAAATCTAGTTAAAAGAGGGGTTATATGTCATTTCTTTCCTTAGTGAACACGTATGGCTGTTCTGTATGGTTCACTTCTTCGAAGGCATGTCACGAAATGCTTGAAAGTTGGCAATATCAAGTGGGCAAAGTGATTTTAAATACAAAAATGAATATTCCAAAATGTGCCCTCCTTTCTGAATTTGGTTGGGAGTCGGTTAACAGTTTTATGGATAGACAAAGAATCTATTATTTTGCTCGATTTGACTCCTTACCTGACAATCGTCTTTGTAAGATAGTTATGGAAGAGCTCAAAGTATCATCCTCCAACGGTTGATACTATACTATATTAATGCTATTTTGACCTCGTCCGGTCTCCCACACTATATATATAGACGGACATGTTAATATTATTACATTTAATAATCTTTTCGGTAGAAAGTCGGTTGAAATTATAAATACCAGAATTATGGAAAAAAAGTCCTTTAAACTTTTACCAATGTTTCATGATTCTTAATGGAAAACAACCATATTTATCAAATATTGGGGACTTTAAACAGTCAAGATTAAATTGTCTTCCACTTAATTCGACTTTATCAAGAATGAAATTAACGGAAACGGATAAGTGTCAACTTTGTGATTTGAATACATCTGAAACAATACTCCATGTACTGTTAGAATGCTCAGCGTATCAACGAACGCGCGAAAAAACTGTATCCTATATTCACGAAAATCTATTTTCCACTGTAAACGTATGCTTCTCGGAGTTGTCGCCCTTGAATCAATTGCAGTTTTTAATTGGCGACCTTGCGTATCTTTACGATCATGAACTTAACAAGAAAATTGATATCGAAAGTAAAAAATATCTTGATCACATAATGATCGAACGAGCTGATATGCTTCAAATTAATCTATAATGTAATTGTACTTAGCAATAACTTATATATTTAAAAGAAAATAACCTCAGTGCCATCTTCTTAAAAATGAAAATATGATATTTTACAATTAGTGCTATTTTTATTTCGTACATGTTGTTATGGTTCTTTTTATTGCAGATAATCTAAGAAAGTTTTACGTCATTGAACTGCGTGTGACATTTTATTATTGACATTATTGTGTGATTTTAGTATATAGCTATAGTTGAGAATTTTTTACTTGTAACATTGTATATATTGTTAGAACATTTTATGCATGTTGGACGCCACCCTGCTACCCCGGTAGTGGTTGCCCCCGTTGTAAAGGGGTAGTTTCCTAATAAATATATATATAACAATGATCGTGGCCGTGATCGTATGGTAGTTTTTACAATTCCTATGCAATCTTTGCACACCACACCTAAGGTGGGAGGATGAATCCCACTAATGAGAAGATGTACAACGTTTGCTGGGCTTCCTGTTGCTTAAGGCTTAATTTTCTATGTAGTGTTTTGCCAACCATTTTTGTGCTTTTGTCCTGTTATCTATGGCAGTTGTATTGCTTGTCATCTGATCTCCAAACTGTTCTCGTCAGTGACTTGCACAGGTTGACGTTTTGTTTTCTTTAGTACCCCGGGTCCTCCACCAACAAAACTGACTACCATGATATAGCTGAAATATTGTTGAAAGTGCCGTTAAACACCAATTACGCAACCCTCCACACACGATATATCTGAAATACAGGTATTCGTTAAACACATCAAGTTGTACCGAGTACACCCCGCCAAGGACGATAATCGAATTGAAAAAGACAAAGATTGCATCAATCACTACCAGAGTTATCGTTCCTTGGTCTCAATTGTAAAACTAAATTCATCTCAACGAAATATTCAGTTATTGATGTAGTATCCTAAACTCAAATTTCAAACATTTTGTTCTAGTTGTCTTGCATTTATGAATATCAAATCACTCATTTGAATAATTTTCTGGGATTTTTTCGTTATACACAATTTAAAATTTGCATCACATATACGGAACAAATGTCGTTTTTTATTTCCATTCTTCCGCGGAAATTTTAATTATTTGTTGCTACGAGAGCAAAGAACGATAACTCTGGTAGATATTGTAGATATAAATCCAACTACTATGCAATGGCGGTCTGGATGGTCGCTCTATATTAGAACATTAAAACTTTTTCATTTCCATTTAGAATAAAGAATAAATTTTAACTACAGGGATAATTTTTTTGACTAACATGGTTATGGTTATGGTGTTTAACGCCACTTTCAACAATATTTCATTTATATCATACCGGTACATGGCGGTTAGCTTTTATTGGTGGAAGAAACTGTAGTCAAGTTATCTAGAGGT
This sequence comes from Gigantidas platifrons, assembly GCA_002080005.1. Taxonomy (NCBI): domain Eukaryota; kingdom Metazoa; phylum Mollusca; class Bivalvia; order Mytilida; family Modiolidae; genus Gigantidas; species Gigantidas platifrons. Next base: position 431,945 of record MJUT01045390.1, on the reverse strand, counting down.
GATAAGTACTGATTGCATGGGTAGTTGTAAATCCAACTACCATGCGATCACGACCACGACGGTCCCTTCTTGACTAACATATGAAAATAATAAAAACAACAAATGTATTTTTAAACTTTAATGGCAGTTTTGAACGCCGACAGATTTCTTATCTGACACAAAAATAAATAAATGACAATACACGCAGTTAACACAACATAAACTTGCAAAATCAACAAAACAAATAATTTTTATTTTTAACTCGACTTGAACATGTCACAAAGCAATCTTTCAATGGGGATATTACCAATAGTTCGGCGGAAGAATACATCCTCCACTGCCCGCGGACTGAGAGTTCTTAACGTTGGAAGTAACAACAACAACTTTCCAAATCGGTACTTGTTTGACGTCTGCAGTGTCAGTATGTAATCGTTTAACATCAACTGGGCCTGATCTTGTAGAATCTCAACCTGGAATTGATCTCGTATTCCTCGAGCTTCTGAAGAAAAGAAAAACAATATTTGATAACTTTTTTCAGTTTTGAATTTGAGGCGTTTTTCGACCACATGGAAAAATATATACCTGTGTGGGAGTTACTGGTTTTAATATCAAATGAGCAATGTGTTCACCTATTTCATTGCCAGAACAGGTTACATTCGATGATATAATGATGACCGCTTTGTACTAGATCATGATGTTTTTAGTTAGGTTTTTTAGTGCTAGCACCCTGATCTAACAGTTCACGGGTAGACATGCCGCTCCACTAGGACACATTATCATGATTCCAAGCCACCAGTTTTTGCTCTGTTTCCTTAATGTCTCGTGTTTACCAGAGTAGCAGCAAACAGTTTGTTGCAGACGCAGTGTCTGATCTATATAACGTAATATTTTAACTATTCCTAAATTTCCTGAGCATATATGCCCGACTACCTCCTTCAGGGCCCAAGTAAGGGCCCTCATAACTCAACTAGCACATAGCCTCGTTTGCCCTAAATCCAGCACTGGCAGCAAATGCCAATTTACACAACCGACGTGGTTTTATTGTTTATTGAAATGTAATATCAGTACATGTCCAGTTCACATAAGATATTTTGTATATAATGTCTATACATATATGTACTGACAATCAGAATCGTATTTAGCAGTTCAATTGTTTCCATATTGCGGTTTATTTTTTGTCGATTAACAGGGGCAAACAAATATTAATCTACGGACATTTTTTCATACACATATTACACATCAGCTAATGGGAAGAGTAAAGCAAAGATAAATGCTAGAAAAAAATTGAAGGAGCAATCAAGAACGGACAATCCAGAGCACTGTCAACTTTGGGCACACGAGACACAAGAGGAAGACAAACAAAACAAAAAACACAACACAGAGAAAATAATCAAATCGGACAAGAATTCCCACTATAAATGAGAGTCAAGATGAAATATAGAGTATTGGTTTTGTACTTGTATCATCAGAATAATGAATATACTGGATATAACGTCTACGATGGGTTTCCCCCGAGTATGAACACAAACTCGTTCTGGTAGGTTTCATGCCGACAGCCGTTTTAGGATTAGTGGGGGAAGAGCTGCTAATCCGCTAGAAGCACATGATTTCATATCATTTTGCTCTCATTTTGCAAAGTTCATGTTGCCAAATCGTTAGTTTTCTGTGTCCCTGTCCTTGTTCCATTGACGGCTTCTGATTACACATTTGTTATCTTCAAGCAATTCTTTCTGTATTTACAAAATTACGATTAAATAGTAAGTGATGACTGATTGATTGATTGATTTTTTGGTGTTTAACACCACTTTCAGAAATATTTCAGCTATATCATGGCGACCAGTTTTAATGGTGAAGGAAGCCAGAGTACCCGGAGAGAACCACCGACCACGGGCAAGCAACCGGTAAACTTTATCACTTGCGGCTGTGAGTCGAGTGTACCCTTTTTGTAATTTACAAAGCCGGGCGCGAACCCATACGGTATTAGTGATAGGCTTGTATGAGTTGTAAGGTAATCCAACTATCGAACTCATTGAGCCACCCGGGCCCTAACCTGCCCAGATTAAACTTCCAAGTTTAATATTTGTATTAATAACAGAACACTTAATGAGTATAAAACATAGATTTTAGACTGGCGCGTTCACCACAATTAATGAATATTTCAACTGCCGGACTGGATTTCACAAGCATCCACTAAATTTAAATCTTAATAGACCTTAAAAGTAAATTAATATCATGCACATCTCAAGTAATTTTAAACTGCAGTTAAGTTTTAATTGACAGTAAATTTAATTAAGGTTTATGTAACCCAACCCACAGCGTTAACTTTTGAGGTGCAAGTTGGGGAGTTACATGTACTGTTATTGGTGCTTAACACCACTTTTCAACAATATTTCAGTGATATCGTGGTGGTCAGTTTTATTGGTGGAGGAAACCGAAGTACCCAGAGAAAACCACCGACTTTGCCGAAAGTTACCCACAAACTTTATCACATCATGTTGAATCGAGTACACCTCACCATCAGCAGGATTAGAATTCTAAACTTTATTGGTGATAGACAGTGAATCAGTGACTGATTTAATATGAAGTTGTAAATCCAGCGATCATAAGATCACCGCAGGTTAGGTACTAGTTTCTTACTACTATGTTCAGATTGGTTGATTTGATTTATTGTGTTTAACGCCACTTACAACAATATTTCAGCTATATCTTGGCAACCAGTTTTAGTGGTGGAGGAAGCCAGAGTACCCGGAGAGAACCACCGACCATGGGCAATCAACTGGTAAACTTTATCACTTGCGACTGCGAGTCGAGTGCACCTTATTTATAAATTACAAAGCCGGGAGGAACCCACACTGTATTGGTGATAGGCTTGTATGAGTTTTAGATCCAACGACCTAACTTATTGAGCCACCCGGGCCCCCGTAGTACATGTAGGATTATGTAGTGGACAGTTTTATGGTCATGATAGGTGTTTCACAAAAATCAGAACCATAATACCTTTCCCCCTCACTTACGCTTTTTACGCATTGTGTTACATAATTTCTTTCAACATAAAAACCGAGGAATTAAGTCGGTGTGTTGCAAAAGTTGCACCATTTTACGAAATTCTAGATTCCAAATTTTCTATTTTCAAAATAGGAAAATCGGAGTGTGGTATAAATAAGGCATAATTATCACGAGTGTGTCATGTGCAGACGATGTAAATAAACATGGCGACGTCCAGGTCAAACGTGTGGGACATTTGCAGTGCCGGAATTAGATAAAGAGAGGCCCTACCCTATTCCACTTGTGAGGCCCCTCCCAATTCTCCACCTTGACGACTGGAGGAAGATGGAAGCGTGTTTAATCAATTTCAATAAAGGCAAAGATGATGAGGGGTGTTTAAAATTCTGCAATATTCTGAAATGGAGTGCAACTGTGTAATGAAAATTACTGAAGGGTTGTTTAGAAAGAACAGTACATTATGAAAGTCCAATAACAATGTTAGAAATATCATACACCTGGGCCGGAGCCCCCCTAAATTTTGAGGCCCTAGGCTTCAGCCTATCCAGCCTATAGGTAAATCCGGGACTGGACCTTTGGCATCAATTGACAATTGCCAACCACACAGCTATCTCTGGGCCAACATTCTTCATGTATGACTTAAAATTTGCAAAAATACTTCAATTTTACAAATCCGGCTGAATATAAAAAAAAATGTTGACTTACCTGGTTTGAATAATACTAATGCTTTTAGACATGCGTACTCCGTTGTATCGACACGATTTGCGTTAAGCCTTGATATGACGTCATGTACAAGCCCCAGTTGTGCTGCTATAAGAGAACTTCTATCTCCGCCATTTGCATCCAACGAAAATCCGTTGTTTATCATAAGCGTTCCTGTAATACACGTATCAAAGAATTTTGAGCAATTATTGATAGTATTATAAGAAACGTTTGAAGATAACAAAAGCAATAATCATAAGATTTGATTTGATTTGATTTTTGGTGTTTAACTCCACTTTCAACAATATTTCAGCTATATCATGGCGACCAGTTTTAGCGGTGGAAGAAGCCAGAGTACCCGGAGAGAACCACCGACCATGAGCAAGCAACTGGTAAACTTTATCACTTGCGGTTGCGAGTAGGGTGCACCCTTTTTTGTAATTTACAAAGCCAGGCGCGAACCCACGTCGTATTGGTGATAGGCTTGTATGAGTTGTTAGATCCAGCGACCTAACTCATTGAGCCACCCGGGCCCCAATAATCATAAGACGTAATTCGTAGAAAGATGGACAATACAATGGTCAAAAGATAAATAGACAAACAATGTATGATAAAACACTACAGAAAACCAAAGATTGAACAACAAGAACTCTTATTAAAACCAGTGGCTTCTTCTTCTTCTTCTTTTCGTTCGCCTTTACACTTGGATTTCAGTTTCCGATACGAATCTGTTGGTCTTCTGTAGGGCATCCACGTGTCCATAAAGCTTTTCCTGGAGTGTTGTTAGTAATGGCCATATCTCTTCTCTCAATGCCTGATGGCTCTTGAATGTCTGTAAAATGTGGGAGGTATCTAGCTCTGCCTCTCCACAGGAGCACATCGGGAATGGTCTGATTTTCATGACTCGGGTGTCCCGTAATCGTAAGCAGTTCGTGTTTCACTTGTGGCACCTGTCATGTTACTGGCCTTTTGGTTACCCAACAATACATATATTACTATACAGGATAGCCAAGGCTTCATTGTCGCCTAACTGGCTGATGTGGATTTAGTAATCCTACTCCAAACTCATTGATCCAGAACAATGTACTGGCATATTATTGTTTGTTTTCGATTATGAGCACGAAGCTCGTATTTGAAAACCAAATATAAATTAAATGTCTTTTGGAGCAAGGAAACCCCTGGATTTGCATAGTGCTAGTGTACTGGAACAATAGTTCATGGAAGACACTCGTGACTGCTGCGCACTTACCTGAGGAACACGAAATACCAATTTCATAGTCTTATGTTTAACCCGACCGTGATCGAACCAACGATCTACCGCTCTCCGGGCGATGACGATAACCATTAAACCACCGGTGCGGTTTTGTCAAATTTGAAGTCAATCTGAAGCGAATACCAAAATGGCGTAAATAGAGTCCAAATTAGTTTGGTTTTCTTGAACTTGTATGTTCAATGCACAATGCATAAACACAATAATTACTTATGTATACCACTTTTCCAAGCCAGTCGTTAGATTTCCGTCGCGGTTTCTGTCGTTGTTTGGGGTTTGTCGGGGTTCAGTGTTGTTGTTGTATCTTGTGGATGATAATATTCTTGGCCATTACTGTATTTTGCATTTTCAAGATTTAAGGACTTCTGGTATCTCTATGTTCGTAAGTAACAACTGCATTGGTATGTCTGGAAATTTTCAACTCTAATGGGGGCGTCGTAGGCGTGATGGTATGGTAGTTGGATTTACTATGCAATCAGCGACTATCACCACTAAAGTTGTGAGTTCGAATCTCACGCATGACGAGGTGAACTCCATACAACATTATGTGATAAAGTTTGTCAGTGACTTTCGGAAGGCAGGTGCTTTTCTCCTGGGTACTCCGGTTTCCTCTACCAATAAAATTGACCGACACAATATAGCTGAAATATTATTGAAAGTGGCACACAACCCTAGCCCCTACTTCTAAGGACAATAAACATGAGATACAACAAAATACAATAGAAAGTTAATTTTAAATTTGTTTACCGATATCTATTGGCAATGACCACTGGGCAGCACTCAAGACATTGACAAAATACATTAGAAAGTTAACTTTAATTTGCTTACCGATATCTATTGGTAATGACCACTGTGCAGCACTCAAGACAAATAATTCGCACCAAGATTCTTCTAAAAGGATAGCTTGATCTCTGAACGGAAGTTGTAAGAATGATGGGATATTTTTTGCCCATTTCACAGACATGAACAAAAGCCTAGCCGCAGTTTCGTAAACATTGTCAATTGTGGTGATGAAAGAATTGTCTGTAGCAATTGCAACCTGGGTAAATTTAGGAACGGGTTGATGAAGATTATGTTGGTAACCAGATGGCACAGACGAGAATGGCCGCACTCTGGGTGATACTTTCTGTGACTCTCCGCCGGAAGTTGGATATTTGTGAGTTGTAGATGACGTGACGTTTGGACTGTCGCTCTTGTCTGAATATGGTGATCCTGAAATAATTCATATGTAAATACAATGAAAACGTTTAATTTGATTTTAATTTCGTTGTCACTACTTTAATATTTACCTCCTATACTAGCTGCGGAACCGTAGCTTTAGATGGTCCGCATAAAAAAAAATAAGGACCATTTGGATTCTACCGTTCCGCAGCTACTCCTAAATATGATATAACATATAAACTACCGGTATTTATCTAGTCATTCTGTACTGACATGTTGTAAATATTTATATGTGGACTTTATTACTTTTTTGAATCGAGCTTCATAGTTGAGAAAGAATGTGTCCCTACATATGGATGCCCCCGCTTTAAGCCAAAGTAAACTGGGTCATTATGCCAGAACCGAAAAAAAAAAAAACGTCCTCAAGTCCAATATCAAACTTTGCTTCCCTTCTATACTCCCTGACCTTGTGTATAAATTTCAAATGATTTACTCAAGGATGACTTCAGTTCAAGCATTGAGCGGGAACCAAAGTACGGACATAGATAAAACTCGATGATCTATATTTCATAGTGGCGGCCGTATACAAATTCTGCCACATAAATTTGAACAAAGGCATTATATCATCACCGTATATTGGGTCAGGTCATGTGACATCTCATTTACCCTACATTCGAAAGCTCTCTTACGCCTATGTTAAGCGCTATCTTCTTCAATACCTCATAATTTTTAGGCTCGTCTCTGACACATTATATTTATTCTGAGCAAACCAGATTTTGTACTTACACCTGGATGGTGATCATTAGACGAGAATCAGAAAATGCTACTTTTAAAGTCTTTGGTTTACACGACCAGGAGTAAAACCCGTGATCTACCGCACTCGAGGTGATTAAGCTGACCATAACACTAACGAGGCTGTGGTATCGAAACAAAGTTCATGTTGTTAATTACAAGACATTGTCGTATAATTACCATTTTCTGAAGAAGATGTTAGTTGTGGCGATGGTGTCATTCTGTCTATTTTGTCGTCTGATCGATCGCGGGAGTCGTTTGAATCATCCAATGGTGTTGAACATCTACTGGTGCTGTTAACTGTCGGCTGCGTAGGAGAACTGTTTGTCGACCCGTTACTGCCGCCATCACTGTTGTACGGACCAAACTTTGTTCGCAAGTCAATGTTGACATTACAGCTGGAAAAGTTTGGTTGTAAAGCGTGATGTCGACGCTGATCGTGATGGTACTGGAACGTGAAAGCTGGATGATACACGGGATTGGGTCTGTAGGTTGTGGTGAACTCTGGTAGTCTCACGTTTGTATTAAATGGATTAAAATGGTGGTACTGTCTACTACAAAAAATATGATAGATTTTAAATATTCATTTCTAGAAATATCATATAAATTTAATATATGAAAATATGTGATTGCTGTTTAAAGCTCAGTTACATTTTGATAAGATGATGACCGGATGTACTAGTCTATACCAACACACTTTTGTTGGATTTCTATGTAATAGAACAACACGCCGCGGGTAGACATGTCGCCCCACGTGCACTGACACATTATCCTGATTCAGAGACAACCAGTCTTTGTTCTAACTCCTTACTGATGTGTACTTGGTCCTCTCTAAAAGTTAAATGGTCAGTCTGTTTACATATGCAAAATTCCATAGTCCGAAAATATTACCTTTCAAAATATTCTTCAAGACTATATGGATGTCCAGATTTACGTTCGAACTCCTCTGATGATTCTCTTTTAAACTGGAAACATCTCGGGGATCGTTCATGTTGGACAGCTGAAACAAACCAACAAAATTAAATTTGAGCTAAAAATGATCACGTCGCCTTTAATAATAAATATGAGATGTTGTTGTATCGCCAAAGGAAATAAATTATTAAAAAAAACCATTTAATTTCAATTCTAACATGACTTCCTTCTTTCGCTTTGTAGACAAACGAGCGATTTATCGATGGTATAATCTCATTCGCACATGCGCCGGTGAATGTGACCGACTTTTCCATTGGCAGCATAAATTGTGTGCGACATTTTCCGCAAGCGTAAATTTAAATTACCGTCTTCCAATCAAAGCATACTACCGTATTTGTACTCTTAGACATATCAGAATCGAAATAAATCATAGAAGTCAGAATGTGTTTTAAGTTTTAACATGGGTTGGCGGATATTAGTAAATGTTATCCCTCGCATCTGTCTCGGGATAAAATATCCGTCAACCCATGTTAAAACTCCCAACACATTATGGCTTCCATGATTTATTTCTTAATTAGCTTGATGTTAATCAGACTTTTTTTTATTTTGTCGGTTCCATTGTATCATTAAGAGTACACATGCCGATGTGAATGTAAGATAATAGCAATAGTCAAGTGGTAACATCTAGCAAATTTATACGATATTAGGATTATTAGAATTATATAGGGTCGAGTGTAACTTGCTGTTAACATTAGATTGTATGCATATGGACAAGAACAAGTTAAATTAAGGAAAAAGAAATGAAATAATAAATAAATTTTATTGAAAATAAATATGTAAACAAAGTTAATAAAAACGGATGGGGGATTCTGTGCCATGAGCGCCTGTGCTTCTTTGATTGGGACCCGAGAGCAGTGCCCGAGTTACCAAATATTTACCCCTGGTGTTATAACCATATCAAAGTAAAAGTTGAAATTCGAAGAATTTTATTAATGATTTTCATTTTGATTTTCTTGTTACTTATATTGAATGACAAGTTTGAGTGTCCTGTCTTATAAGTACAGGATTTAATCGGCACGCGACCGACATGATGACAGACGCGTGATTTTATCTAAATCTCTCGAGTGTTTGAACAGACCATGACGGATCATCAATTAGTAAACGTTTATTGGAACTAGAGAATACTTGAAAAATCCTTGTCAATAAAACTTATCTTGACAATCCGGGTTTATGAGGTGAAGGAGAAAGTATTTATATGACTGGTGATCGTTAATCACACCTCTTCATTCTAAACAGAATCAAAGTTTTTAGACGGCTAGCAGATATGAAATTTTATATTTTTAAGACTATTTGTGAACATATTGACAGTCCTCGAAATGAAAATTTAAATTTACTGGTCCGAAGCAAATTATAGCATTTATTTGTAATAGTTCTAAGTAATAATTGAAAAGGTGACTGGTCCAAACAAAGTTTTACTGGTCTTGGGCAGGAGGAACGGGGCTGGGGCTCATTGTGAGGACTGTATTAACTTTTTTACCCTTACTAATTGTTTTATATTTCACTAGCTTTTTACTTGTCCCTGTAAACATACTCAATGTACATTGGGGGTAACAATGTGCCTGTAGACCGTACATTTGTATTTTTATACTAAATCCGGGAATCCTAATTAATCTATCCTTTATATTGTTTTTGATTGATTGATGGATTGATTATTGCTTAATTTCCAGCGAACAGTATTTTTAGCTATATCCGGGACTTAAGACGAGAATAAGTGCAATATCAAATAAAAAAAATAATAACTAGAAATGAGTTTAGGGATGTGTCAACCGGGTCAATGATTTTTGTCTGCCACTGAAAAAGTATGGAGAGGTGGGTAGAGACGAAAAATGTAGTGTTTTGTAGGGACTACAATACGCCTAGGCTCTTTTCCGAAATTCACAATAGGGGTATCGGTATTTATCCTTCAGGGAGCGTGGCACTCTCCGAGCACATTACCCAATATGGTCTAGGTTAGTATCTCTGTATTATAACCTGACACCCCCACGTCGAGAGGGCTACCCTTATCCGCCAAGCTAGGACGCTCTGTGATTTTGAGTCTGGTAATCGTTATCAGTATCCAGGCTTTATATTTGGACACAGTTTGTAGAGATTATGAGGGTTGTGGTGTTTAACGCCTCTTTCAACAATATTTCAGTTATATTGTGGCGGTCAGTTTTATTGGTGGACGAAACTGGAATACCCGAAGAAATTCACCGACCTGCCGCAAATCACTGACAAACTTTATCATATAATGTTGTATCGAGTCCACCTCGCCTGAGCGGGTTTGAACCAACAACTTTAGTGGTTATCGGCGCTGATTCATCATTACACAGATAGTTATAGATCAAACTACCGTATAATCAAGACCAAGATGACCCCGACACAATTTGTATAAATTTAGAAGAAAAAAAATATATAAAATGATGTCAACATTGATTACAATACCTTCGATTTCAGATCAATTACCAGGAGTGTATGTACATTCTAGTTATCTGAGCACAAGAGCAAAACAAACCTTTTAAATAGATCATCCTTCCCTCGTTTGTTTAATAGATTATTTAACTAATAATTCACTTCAAATTTACTAAATCTGTTCACCTGCAGTTTTCTCAAAGATTATTTACACCCGAGTGGTAAAAGATTCCAGTTTGGAGCAATGGCGTATTGACCATCAATGTAAGACAATACTTAACAGATACACCAATGTGTACATTTTATATCAAGGAGGTGATCATATGACGTGATGAGTGTTAGTCTATAGGAAAAAAGTGAACATGAAAAACAACCATATTCTAAGTCGACAATCGTCAGATTAATACGAAATATGAGTTTTTACCCTGAACCGAAACCCGCTTCTTAATTACTGAAGTATTTAGTAAAAAAATAATGAATTTCGTTCTCAAGTATTTGCATCATATGCCTTGTTCTTATAACATCGTTATTTTACAGTCAAGAATGAAGTGTTATTCTACAAGTTCCTCTTCTTTCTTGATGGTTTGGTATTTGATTTATGGTGTTTAACGCCACTTTCAACAATATTTCAGTTATATCGTGGTGGTCAGTTTTTTTGGTGGAGGAAACGCAAATAAAACCACCGACCTGCCACAAGTCACTGACAAACTTTATCACATAATGTTGTATCGAGTACACCCCACCATGAGCGGGATTTGCATTCCCAACTTTAGTGGTGATAGTACTGATTGCACAGGTAGTTGTGAATCCAACTACCATACGATCACAACCACGACGGCCCCTGCTAGCTGAACTGTTTTTCATATCTAGTCAGATTATTATTTAGATGTTGATCGTATCTGGGCGAAAAATAATCCATTTATGCTAATAATTAAAATGTTGTAAAGCATTTTACCATGATTATTCTAATAGTAGGAAATTGAAAAAAAAATCCAATTCCCAGAAATAAAAGGCTAAAAGTGAACGATTGGAAAAGTACTGACAGGGCCTCCAAGAGAAATAACGAGACTGCTTTGAGGCCCCGGGGACAAGCTGAGACTTGCAAAGTTTGCACCCAAAAGACAGTAAATATATGTTATAAAATGAAATGATGGCCTTCCTGGTTACAATGTAAATGTGAGTGGTGATCTACAACCAGAATTCAGATATCTAACCGAATTTTACATAGTTATTTTTCTAAATAACTAAAAAATAGTTGAAAATATCCCCAAAAAAGAAAGAAAAAAGAAAAAAATCAAAATAAAACGTCTATGGCGAAGCTATGGGTCCTTCAGAGATTCACAGGATCCTTCTTAGCTATCCGGGCCCCCGACCGATGTACCGGCTGAACCCCCCTCTCATAGGCTCTGCGTACTGAGTCTTATATTGTAGGACTACGGTGATCTCTAACGGTGAATACACAAACACGAGGCATATTGAATTCTTACCATCTTTGTTCATCTTAACTGTAAGACATTTCTTGAAACGACAGGACTGACACTGATTTCTCCTGGCTACGTCTACGATGCAATTTCCATTTTCTTTACAAACATAATCGAGACTTCGTCGTATACTCCGCTTGAAAAAACCACGACAACCATCACAGCTCATCACCCCATAATGCTTACCGGAAGCCTTGTCTCCACACACGTGACAAAGTGACTCGGGTTTCCTGTGTAAAGTTCCGTTATCTGTAATGAAATAATAGAGAAATTTTAGAAATGAATTATTGGTCAGAATAACAGAACAACAACAACAACAACAACAACAACAACAAACCAACAAACCACCAATACTATGTTAGTTTGTTTATTTTGTCTGTTTTAAAGCTCACAAGGTGAATTGTCATTGCTATTAAATAATAATCTTATCTATTAGGAGTTAGGGTTATTGTATTTAACGCCACTTTCAACGGTGTTTCAGTTCATTATATGGTGGCTGTCAGTTTTGTTGGTAGAGAAAACCGGAATAAACTACCGACATGTCGTAGGTCACTGACAAACTTTATCATATAATATATCGAGTACAAATCTCCATGAGCGGGTTCCGAATTCACAACTTTAATGATGATAGTCACCGATTGCATAGGTAGTTATAAATTCAACGACCATAGGATCACGAACATGACGGCACTTGTTATCTTTTCAAAATAGCTAAATCGATGTGTTGAATTGCTGTTAATAAGGCAAGATATGTTATCTTATTTGAATGAGGCTAATCGAGTTCACCTTCATACCAGGTCGTTATCGTGGTTATCCTATGGCAGTTGGATTTACAACTACATGTGAAATATGTGCTTATCACCACTAATGTTGTGAGTTCGAATTCCTCTCATGGCGAGATGTACTCGATGCAACATTATGTGATAAAGTTTGTCAGTGACTTGCGACAGGTCATTGGTTTTCTCGGTGGGCTCCGGTTTTCTCCACCAATAAAACTGACCACCACAATATAGCTGAAACATTGTTGAAAGTGGCTTTAAACACCACAACCCAACCCCGAACCTTTCATACCCGACTTATCGTAAATAAACAGTTTTCAGGATTTGAATGAATTCGATTTTTTTTATTTTTGGTGCTTAACGCCACTTTCAGCAATATTTCAGCTATATCATGGCGACCAGTTTTAGTGGTGGAGGAAGCCGGTCTACCCGGAGAGAACCACCAACCATGGGCAAGCAACTGGTAAACTTGATCACTTGCGGCTGCGAGTCGAGTATACCCTTTTTTGTAATTTACAAAGCTGGGCGCGAACCCATGCCGTATTGCTGATAGGCTTGTATGAGTTGTTAGATCCAACGACCTAACTCATTGAGCCACTCGGGGCCCTTTCAGGATTTGATAGTCTTATTTACATCAATATGTTCAAACTATAGTTAATGAATAGTAAATGAGTAGGGTCTATTTTGTGTATGTTTATTTTGATTTGATTTGATTTATTGTGTTTAACTCCACTTTCAGCAATATTTCAGCTATATCAGTTTTAGTGGTGGGAGAAGCCGGAGTACCCGGAGAGAACCACCGACCATGGGCAAGCAAATAGTAAACTTTATCACTCGCGGCTGTGAGTCGAGTGCACCCTTTTTGTAATTTACAAAGCCGGGCGCGAACCCACGCCTTTATTGGTGATAGGCTTGTACTAGTTGTTAGGTAATCCAACTATCTATCTCATTGAGCCACAACCCGGGCCCTTGTTTATTTTGAAAATTTACCTTTAGCATATACTCATATACAGAAGAATCAATAGCATTCAGAAACATGTCCTAAAAAAACAACGAGATTTCTGCTCAACTTGTACGGTTTATTCGACTTGTACAAAAGCGGGTCGTGCGCAATATATTAAATATTTACATATTTATTCCAAAACGGGATATAATAAGATACCTACACAAATCTTTTTATACATAATATTTAACCTTATAAGCCCACAATTATGGATTTATTGTTAATTATTAACAATTTTATGTAATATTACAATTTTGCCTTCTTATTCAATAATCCGTTAAATAATCTGATTACAAGGAAAGTATTTGTGACTTTTGGTACACGGTTGTAATTTTGAGTAACTTTACTTTGTGTCAATGGAAACGACAAAGATTGACCCTTTCCAACTAAGTGTACAAATTTGGAGTAAATAAAGCAAGGGGGTAAAGGTTAGGGTCATGGTGTTTAACGCCACTTTCAACAATATTTCAGTTATACCGTGGCGGTCAGTTTTATTGTTGGAGGAAACCGGAGGACCAGGAGAAAACCACCGACAAACTTTATCACATAATGCTGTATCGAGTACACCACGCCATGAACAGGGTTCGAACTCACAGCTGTATCGAGTACACCACGCCATGAACAGGGTTCGAACTCACAATTTTAGTATTCTATGAGCTGTATTGCTTACGAATAAAGACTATTATTATAGGCACTGATTGCACAGGTAGATGTAAATCCAACTACCATATGATCATGACCATGACGGTCTCTCAAAGGAATTGGTTCTTCAACATAAGACCGATAAAGTGGGGCAAGATATATGTAAACTTTATTAAAAACAATATTTCCTTAAATAAAATGTAAAAAAAAATGATTACATGTCAATTGTTGAATGAAAAAGGTTTTATTATTTTTTCCCCTGTTTTAGCATCATGAATGTCAAATTTTACACAGGAAAAAAGTTTTATTATTATTTTCAATAAATGTTTTGTCTTTTTATTTTTATTTTTTGCTGTTATTTTTATTTATTTATTTTTTCAAGTAGCATCATGACTGTCAGATTTTGCTCGGGAAAATAATATTTATTTTTATTTTCAATATACAGTATGGTGACAAAAGTATTGCAACTTGTAAAAAAAATCCCTATATAATCAACCAAAACCATATTTTTTCAAAAAATTATTGTGAAGTCATTTCTGGATAGATTTTAACCAATTTTACACCAAAATATTCAGAATTGTTTATATTTTGATTGTTTATTTGCTCATTATGTTTATATGGGTGGTTTTTATTTGCACATAATTCAAACATAGCAAATACAAATTGACGTTGATTTTCCTATATATTTCAACTAAAAATAAATCCTAAAAATTAGCAATCCTGTTTATACTATGTACAAATAAAAACCATTCCTATAAACATAATATGTGTTGTCTTCTTTAATTTTAATTTTTATTAATTTTTTTTTTTTTTTTACTATTTTTTTTTATATTATTGTT
>MJUT01045390.1:404684-416749 GCA_002080005.1 Gigantidas platifrons | reverse complement strand
CAATATTTCAGCTATATCATGGCGACCAGTTTTAGTGGTGGAGGAAGGCGGAGTATCCGGAGAGAACCACCGCCCATGGGCAAGCAACTGGTAAACTTTATCACTTGCGGCTGCGAGTCGAGTGCACCCTTTTTTATAATTTACAAAGCTGGACGCGAACCCACGCCGTATTGCTGATAGGCTTGTATGAGTTGTTAGATCCAACGACCTAGCTCATTGAGCCACTCGGGGCCCTTTCAGGATTTGATAGTCTTATTTACATCAATATGTTCAAACTATAGTTAGTGAATAGTAAATGAGTAAGGTCTATTTTTGGTATGTTTATTTTGATTTGATTTGATTTATTGTGTTTAACTCCACTTTCAGCAATATTTCAGCTATATCAGTTTTAGTGGTGGGAGAAGCCGGAGTACCCGGAGAGAACCACCGACCATGGGCAAGCAAATAGTAAACTTT
Organism: Gigantidas platifrons; assembly: GCA_002080005.1. NCBI lineage: Eukaryota > Metazoa > Mollusca > Bivalvia > Mytilida > Modiolidae > Gigantidas > Gigantidas platifrons. The sequence goes on along the minus strand of MJUT01045390.1, from coordinate 416,293 downwards.
ATCACTCGCGGCTGCGAGTCGAGTGCACCCTTTTTGTAATTTACAAAGCCGGGCGCTAACCCACGCCGTATTGGTGATATCGGTAGGTTTGTATGAGTTGTTAGGTAATCCAACTACCTATCTCATTGAGCCACCACCCGGGCCCTTGTTTATTTTGAAAATTTACCTTTAGCATATACTCATATACTGAAGAATCAATAGCATTCATAAAAATGTACTAGCAAACAACGAGATTTCTGCTCAACTTGTACAAAAGCGGGTCGTGCGCAATATATTAAATATTTATTCCAAAACGGGATATATTAAGATACCTACACAAATCTTTTTATACATAATATTTAACCTTATAAGCCCACAATTATGGATTTATTGTTTAATTATTAACAATTTTATGTAATATTACAATTTTGCCTTCTTATTCAATAATCCGTTAAATAATCTGATTACAAGGAAAGTATTTGTGACTTTTGGTACACAGTTGTAATTTTGAGTAACTTTACTCTGTATCAATGGAAACGACAAAGATTGACCCTTTCCAACTAAGTGTACAAATTTGGAGTAAATAAAGCAAAGGGGGTAAGGGTTAGGGTTAACGCCACTTTCAACAATATTTCAGTTATACCGTGGCGGTCAGTTTTATTGTTGGAGGAAACCGGAGTGCCCGGAGAAAACCACCGACCGACCTTTATCATATAATAATATATCGAGTACACCTCTCCATGAACAGGTTTCGAACTCACAACTTTAGTATTCTATGAGCTGTATTGCTTACAAAGGCAATTATTACAGGCACTGATTGCACAGGTAGATGTAAATCCAACTACCATACGATCACGACGGCCCCTCAAAGGAATTGGTTCTTCAACATAAGACCGATAAAGTGGGGCAAGATGTATGTAAACTTTATTAAAAACAATATCTCCTAGCATAAAATGTTAAAAAAAAATGATTACATGTCAATTGTTGAATGAAAAGGTTTTATTATTTTTCCCCCCTGTTTTAGCATCATGAATGTAAAATTTTACACAGGAAAATAGTTTTATTAATATTTTTAATAAATGTTTTGTCTTTTTTTATTTTTATTTTTTGCTGTTATTTATTTTTTTCATCTTTTTAAGTAGCATCATGACTGTCAGATTTTGCTGGTAAAATAATATTTATTTTTATTTTCAATATAGATCTATATGTTGCCTTCTTTAATTTTAATTTTTATTTATCTATTTTTTTTTTAATTATTGTTCAAATTCTGCATTGGAAAATACTTTTTTTCCTTTTTTTTTTGTGTTCTAAGCGTGACTGTCAAATATTGCATACTTGAATGATCCAGCACCACTGTTAAATCCCCCACCCCTTCACCTTACACCATATTACATAACTAAAACACGGACTAAAAGATTAAATTCTATTATGGTTAATTATCATCTATTGTGTAAATGTCATAAATCATATTTTAGAATGTCTTTTTGTTTCTGTTTTTTTTTTTATATTGGGAAGATTAACTTCAAGGCAAGTCGACACTGGCACGTTGAGTCAATCAAATTTTCAAAGTAAGATTCTCATAAACAAATTATATCATTTAAAAAAAAACTTATAGATAGATTATATATGTAATAAAATGGATAATCTATATCAGTTGATTTTTAAATAATATTATTAATTGTTTATGAGAATATTACGTGAAACGACAAAAATCTATTTATAGGCTTCAAGCTTTTTTTTTTTTAAACATAAGTCTTATTTCATCAGTATGTAAATATATGATATATATGAACTCTGACGGTCGTTGTGGTCGTGATTTACAACTACCTATGCAATCAGTGCATATCACCACTAAAGTTGTTCATGGCGAGGTGTACTCGATACAAAGTTATGTGATAAAGTTTGTCAGTGACTTGCGACTTTAATTTTCCTTAATATAAAAAGTGCATGGAGTGAGTACAGATAGTATAAGAGTCACAACTGCAGGGGATTGTCTTAAAGACATATAACATTATTTTTTAAAAATGCATCCCTATATACTATCTTTTAGATTTGATTTGATTTTTATTTTTGGTGTTTTAACGCCACTTTCAACAATATTTCAGCTATATCATGGCGACCAGTTTTAGTGGGAGGAAGCCGGAGTACCCGGAGAGAACCACCGACCATGGGCAAGCAATTGGTAACCGTTATCACTTGCGGCTGCGAGTAGAGTGTACCCTTTTTTAATTTACAAAGCCGGGCGCGAACCCACGCCGTATTGGTGATAGACTTGTACGAGTTGTTAGATCCAGTGACCCAACTCATTGAGCCACCCGGCCATTACTATCTTTTAGACATACCCATAACCTCATTAAAAAAATATATGTATACACCTTTATATACTACGTTGGGGTATAGTATATAGGGGTGCATATACTTTTAATAATTTTATTTATCATATATTTAGTGGTAAATACAGTAGTTTTGAATATTTGATAAAGTACCAGATGCCTACCCTTTATCATACCCCTACCCTTTATCGTACCCCAATTGTTTTCAAAAATTTTCAAAATTTCAAGATTTAAAAAATTTCCAAATTTCTAAATTTTTCAAAATTTCATAAATTTCTAAATTTTTCAAAAAAATTCAAAAAAAAATTCAATATTTTCATAAAATTTCAAAATTCAAAAAAAATGTAAAAATTCAAAAAAAAATTCTAATTTTCAATTTTTTTTCAAAATTTTTCAAAAAATTCTAATTTTCATAAAATACATGTATTATCAAAGGCATGGCTGAAATATGTGAAATAACAGATAAAAGGACATCAACGTACTCCTTTTAGAGGGTTTAATGTGAATACTCACTTATTGTACCTGAAAGCCATTTATCAACTGATTTTGACACCCAAATTAATTGTATACTCTCCTGATATATGATAAAGTGTATAAAACATGGCAAAATCCGTATCATATGCCGTATCACCCTCGACCAATATCACCCCTCGCGCCTAAAGGCCCTCTGGATGATATTGGTATCTCGGGATGATACGGCATATGATACGGATTTTGCCATGTATTATTCTCTATGTACATGTCCTAAAACCAAGCCTCCGTGGTCACAACATCAAAACAGAATCAATAGACATGTGCTTTCAATGTATATTTCACTGTACCATGTGACTGTGGACATTTAAATATTAAAGAATTGGCCATCACCTAATAATGTGTCCAAAGTCACATGGTACAATGAAATAGACATTCAAGGTAAAAAGGTTGATCAGATTCACTCCATGCATTTATTGTTTTTTGTGAATGATTGAAACCGAGGAAAACCATCGAACTGTCGCAAGTCACTGACAAACTTTATCACATATATGTTGTGTCGAGTATGACTCGCCTGAGCTGGATTCGAACTCACAGCGTTATTTGTAATATGTACTGATTGCATAGGTAGTTGTAAATCCAACTGTCATACGACCACGACCACGACGACCCCTTATCAGAGTTACAGCCCTTGGGTGTCTAAAACAGAATATGAATTACAAAGGTAAAATGTGTCGCATTTACTGGTCATTCCATGCAATCCAAGATGGGGATTACCAAATGGTTACCAGTGCCACGTTTCTTTGTTATCACAAAACCAGAGTCAGATTCATTGAGTGTCCCAAAACAGTTTGCGGATTACCAGGGTTAACTGTATCACAGTTCCTGGATAAAATCTTCGACCTGGCACAGGCCATTACCAAACTTAATCACATAAAATAGTATCGAGTACACCTCGCCACGCGCTGTTGAACTAACTTGCAACTTAATAGTGATTTGCCTGAACTACGAGCTATGCATGTATAGATGTATATCCAATTATTCGATCGCGGTCACGAAATTGGAAGGATGATGATTGAAATGCCTTTTGTAATAGGAATAAATTGTTTTAGAAAAAAGATTTTTCAAACAATCCCATGTAAAAATATATTTACATGTCTGTTGGTACCTAAATTTGTTTGTTGAGTGAGTGAGTAATTGTTCAGTCTTTAACGCCAACCAAGCAATTTTCAGCTATATCATGGCGAGAACAGGTTACTTTTCGAAGAGACGATGACGAAATCCGCTTAGTACTTGACCAACACGCCAAGTTGGATTTTTATAATGAAACAACTGTCCGCAGATAGACATGTCGTCCCACTAGGACATATCCTGGATCGGAGCGGCGAGCCAACCCGGTTTTGCCCTTTCTCTTTCGTGCTGCGTGCTTAGCGGAGAATTAAAAAAATACGGCAATTTTCTAGTCTTTGGTTTGACGAGATCGGACTCGAACCCACGATCTACCGCACTCGATTTTGTTTAGTTATAAATAGCATTTCTAGAGGCTTCTGTCAAATACAAATACATTGTATATGTTGATTTCAAAATTAGTTTGAATCGAAGAACTTCTTTTGTAAAATTGTACTACAAATGTCTTAATTGAAATACATTTGTATTTACAAAAACTAAAACCATTCTGTGATTAAGGTGCTCGCCTCGATTGTGGGTTCGAGTTCCGGTCGGGGCAAACCAAAGACTAAACATTGCTTTATTTATTGCTTCTTCACTAAGCACACAACATTAAGAAGTAAGAGCAATACTGCTCGTCTCGGAATCTACCCGCGAACTGTTGTTTCAGTGAGCTAGCACTATAAAAATTTAAGTAAAATGTGTTGGTTCAGCTCGTATAAAACCGACATCATTTTCATTTCATCGAATATAACTTGTTCTCGCCATGATATAGCTGAAAATATGTTCATTTGACGTTAAACAACAATCACTCAATAATTAATTACTTAATTGATAATTTCTTTATTTGCATATTAAACCATTTTTAAAATATTATAAATAAAATATTGAAAGATCCATCTGTATTACAAAACGAATTATCATGCAAGTACAACGAAGAACACTATTCATTAAGTGGCGGGACATAACCTGGGATAGTTTATTGAACGCCTGTATAAACGGTCACTGTATAGATGCGTAGGGATTGGATCGAAAAGTGGGAAGGTGGCAAGCTTTGGGAATGGACCGGAAAGTAACCAGCTTTGGGAATGGACCGGAAAGTAACCAGCTGTTGGAATGAAACTGCAAGTGTGGGGTGGGGGAATTTTAAGATAGTACTGGGTGTAGCTTTCAAAAACAGATAAGCAAAAATATTAATTTGGCTTCAAAGCTGCTCTTCAAATACCATTTATCTCTTAATGGACTGTGCATTTTTTACTTCCATGCTAAATCATTGTTCTAATTTTTCCCCCAAAAAAATGTGTGGTGGGGTGGGGAGGACATTGCTTTCCCCTTGCTCCTACGTCACTGTATTAATAACAACCCAGTCATCAATCTGTACTGACGTAACACATAAGTAAGCGTGCGTACTTATTCCGAGGATATTTCCCTTGTCGATACACCGTGGGCGACATGTCCGTGATCAGAGGATCAAACATATGTTTGTTTATTGTTTATTTGTTTGTTTGTTTGGTGTTTTGTTTTGGATTATCGCCTTGGGATACTCAGCAAGGGTTGGACCACTACAAGATGTAACCATTGCTCCTAGTTAACCTCTGATTTTAGTCGTGCATATGAAGTTCAACTTCATCGTGCCGATAGATTTTCGTAATAAATAGCGTTCTAAAATGCAGTTATGAAGAATGTTTAAATCTCCTCTGGTGTGCTGGGGGCAATACACAGCGCAGAATTTAATATCAAATAGTTTCAACATTTGTGCACATTTTCGAATTTTAAGAGCCAACAAAATTTAGTGACGTAACAACATTGCTCCATTTACCTTATTTTTGGGGATCATTCTCGAATGATCTTCTAAAAACTGAAAACCCGTTATTTCTATAATAAATAGGAAACCAGAGATAGATAATAAAAAGTACAAAGATGCTTGTTGCATCTTTTTGTATAATGTATGGTGATAAATAAATAAATAAATGAAAAAATGCAACAAATGTCCATTTTTTCAAATAAAATTTTAAGAAAGGGTTGAAGAGCCAATGGCGTAGTCAGAAAACGCAAATTAAAGTAGGACAGACAACACAATGGTCAACAGAAAAAGAACAAAAGGACAAACAATGATTAACAAAACACTACAGATAAAAATAAAAATTGGGACAACACGAACCTCACGAAATATTTCTTTATTTTGAATTGTCGGTATTGAATATTTGTTTAAATATTTTTTATCATCTGTCCTTCAATATTTACATTAATATTATTTTATTTTAGTACAACTTGAATATCAAAATATTTAGGGGTAAGTGTTACACAGAAGTGGAACTAGAGTTTAACTATAGTACATTTTGTATACCTATTGTAAAATCAATTTAAAAAACACAAACATTGATGAAATAGGAAATCGTGAATCCCTAAATTTCGTGTTATTGTGGAAGTTTTGGTCGAGATCATTAAACTGGTATGAACTAACTACCTGAAATGTTATTTCCACAGGAGCTTGGGAGATTTTTTTTGTATGTACGATAGATAAAAAAAAATCCCAGAAAAGTCCCTGATCATTTCGAAAAAAAATATGACAATGTCAATATTAATAAATTTTATTGTTATATAATCTATATCAGTTTGTTCCGTACAAAAACACAAACTTTAAAATACAATACTATAAATTTAATAATAAATCTACAATACCATGCACTTGTAATTAAAAATAACTAAGACAAGAGGGTAGGGTTATGGTGTTTAACGCCACTTTCAACAACTGTTTAATGTTCTCTTTACTTGAAGAAAGTTTAATGCCGGTATTTTAACAGGCTCACCAAGCAGTATATTACATATGTAACTCTGAAATGTAATGATAATTAAGTAATGACAATTATCTTATAAAAATACTGTACTCACTGGCATTGTAACTATGAATCTCGGGGGGTGGCGGCAGAATGGCGCTCATTTTCTGGCATTAAATCAGTTGTATCCTTACTCCGTAGCACCATCGAGTAGATGAGAAAAGGATGTCATCACATGAGTAGATGTCACACTGTCATGTCATCGGGCTTGTGGTATGGAACAACTTCACCAATTGTCACGTGCTGCTTGAGCAGAAGATGACACCAAAAATGAATTCCGATTGGTTAATCTTTTGTATAACGTGTCGAGTGCGACTTGTTCATTGGATAATTTATAATCCTAGTTTTATTGACTGACAATTAGCGTTTATTCATTTTTTTAAATATTTTTATGCAACCGTTTATGATATTGCGTTATAATTATTGAAAAAATAAACCACTTTAATGTTTTTAGTATTTGAGAGAATAAAAGATGGCGTTTTAATCCTTCGACTCTTTGAATTGTGTTCTATTGTAAAAGGATTATCCCTCCCCTTTAAGATCAGTGTAATTAGACAAACATTTAGAAGGTATATGACAATCATACGGAGTACTTGTTGCCATGTTCTAAAGATACCGCGTGTCCATTGTATTTTTCAAGTATCTTTAATGGTTACTATAGGTTTAATGCTACTCCAGATGGATAAATACATCGATGTCCTCTGGTCGCGTGCTACGTTAAGGATAGAAAAACGCGGAATTCCAGAATATTCAAGATTTTATTATAATTCCAGTTAATTTAAATTTTTTTGAATATCTTAAATAAGCAAAATGTATACTTTGTAAGTCCAATTAACGCATTGTCTTAATTTCATATTTATACCTGGGGATCAGGGAGAATTTCTTTCATATTACTTGCATAATTTTTTTTCACAAAGGGAGTATTTTCGTAATTAATGAAGCTTTTTAATTATAAAAAAATGTTCTTTTTTCAAAATTTTAATTAAAGTTCAATTCACACTCATATGAGTAATCTTTTCCAAAAATAAAAATTTTAGATTTTTTTTTAAAGAAAGACTATATTTAAGGTATATCACAGGCGCTCGTGGCACAGAATTATTACCACCCCGTTTTTTAACTTTATATTTACATATTTATTTTCAATAAAATTTCCTTATTTCTTAATTATTTCATCTTTTTCTCCTTATATTTTAACTTGTTCGTGTCCATATTCATTCAATCTTATGTTAACAGCAACTTACTTGTGTCAACCCTATGTGCATGTTTCTAAATATATTTTCTATTATAAGTGTTTTTATCCATTGCATTTTACAATTAGGACTAGCACGGAAAAAGGGGGGATGGGTGAAATGAAAGTACTCTCTTAAATAAAATTTAATATTAACGAAAATGTCGAAATTTCAAATTAATCCACAAAACTTAAATTTGTGTATAATTACGCAAAACTATTTTAATTCGTTTGTTTCCAATTGTGTATTCGGTGTCGCTTAAAACTCTGCTGATTCTGTTAAATTTTAAAAATATGAATAACTAATTTTGATTCATTTGATGCTGAAATAAATAAGACATACACAGATTAGAAATATTATTATCAAAATATTTTTAATTAGCCTTTTTTTTCTAGTTTCCTACGATTGATTGGCACTTAGCGTTCAACTAGCAGTATTTCAGCTATATTGAGGACGAGAAAAAGTTCAATAAAATATTTAAAAAAAACTATTTAGAAATGAGGGAAGGGAGGAGTCAACCTGATCAACTACTTTTGACTGCCACTGAAAAAATATGGAGAGTTTGGTAGGGAGGAACAAATTATTATTTTCCAACAGCTACATGTACAATGCGCATACCCTTTACGAAATGTATAAAAGATGTCTTCAGCGTGCAGAAAGCGCGACACTCTCCAAACACGATATTCGCTATATGGCGTACGATAAGGATTTCCGTACTATAACCTGACCCCTCTCGCCTTGAGAGGANCCCCCCCCCCCCTTATCCATCACCCGGGAACGTGCTACATGGGCAGTTCTGTACAGGCATTTGAGCCCTGCGAACCTTTAACAGTACCCAGCCCTTTCATATGTGAATTATATTCAGGGGCGGATCTAGGATTTCAAGTTAGGGGGACGCACTTAAAAAAAATCGCGCCGAGCGGAGGGAGGCGCGAAAAATGTTGGGGTATTTCGTGTGAAAAATCACGATATTACACAAAAAAATCATATTTTTTCCAATTTTAGGGGGGACGAGCGCCGGGTGCGCCCCCCTTGAATCCACCCCTGATATTTACGGCGGTTTAGGAAACAGTAACTATTAAATTTAAGGATTGAATGTATACACTCATATATCATGGATGAAAAACTAAATAATTTTTGTTTTGCAAAAATAAAAAAATATATATATTGTGGGGACCAATTGTGCTTTGATCGCTAACAACCCTCTTCATTTCAATATAATTGATGTGTGCAGACTAGCGATGGCCAGATCGATAGAGTCATTAAAGTAGCTCCTCCCGTTTACATTTTTGTATATCAAAAGTGATGATCAGACATCTCTAACTTGATTGTAAAGTGACAAGTCCCACTCGAATGCTTAAAAATGTTTCCCCATCATCGTGTGGTCGTCATAATTAGGTTCGTTAATATAAGTTGTATAGAATCTAATACTTTAAAGCTACTGTATAATAGAGATCGTATTGATGGCGGCTTGTGTTGAAAGATTTTCATTGTTTAGAAACCAGACAAATAAAATGGGATACATTACGACCAAATATTCGATTTTATTATAGAGAAAAAAGGGGGGGCTTGACATTTTTTTTTAAAATAACTATTCTTTATTTGAAGAAAATTAATGAAAATGAGCAAGTGTGTTCAGAAAAGGAAGTCACAGTACACTTTACACTATCTATACGGAACCGTAGCCCTTATGGTCCTTGGCCTGTTGTCTGACATTTGTGGACTCATCCATAGTTCGCAAATATCAGAAAACTGGCCAAGGACCATAACGGCTACGGTTCCGCAGCTAACTTTACACGTGAAGGCACATTACATAGAGTGAGAGAGTGAGTGGTTGTTGTTTAACGCCAAATGAGCAATTTTTCAGCTATACCATGGCGAGAACAAGTTAATTTTCAATGAGATGATGATGATGTCTGCTTTGTTTTAGACCAACATGCTGATATGGATTTGCATATATATAGTGCTAACTCACTACACTAGATATGTCGCTCCACTCGCACACATTATTCTGATTCCGATCCAACGAATCTTTGCTCTTATTCCTTAATGCTGCGTGATTACCGAAGCAAGTACAAATACCAATTTTATAGTCATTGGTTTTACCGGACCAGGGCTCGAACCCACGATCAACTACACGCGAGACGAGCACGCTAACCAATACACCACTGATGCGGTTCATTTCATAGAGGATTTGATTTGATTGATTTTTGGTGTTTTCACGGCACTTCCAGCAATATTTCAGCTATGTCATGGCGACCAGTTTTAGTGGTGGAAGAAACCGGAGAGAACCACCGACCATGGGCAAGCAACTGCATGGTAAACTTTATCACTTGCGGCTGCGAGTCGAGTGCACCCTTTTTTGCAATTTACAAAGCCGGGCGCGAATCCACGCCGTATTGATGATAGGTTTGTATGAGTTGTTAGTAATCCAACTACCTAACTCACTGAGCCACCGGTCCATCTTTCATCGAGGACGCCGTTTACTATAGTGTATAGTCACACTACAAGACTACTACATTTGTATAATACTTGTACATGCAGTTGCAAGTCTCACCACACAGAACGTCCACAAACCGTGAAATATATCGCGTGCAATCTGATTAAAATCAGATCTCTCACTTTCCTGTCCCCCTTTTTTACTGATACATGTACAAATGCATGTCGCCTCAATATATCAGTAAAGAGAGCCAGGGGCGGATCCAGGATTTCAAGTTAGGGGGCACACTTAAAATAATCGCGCCGATCAGAGCGAGGTGCGAAAATTTTGGGGTATTTCGTGTGAAAAATCACGATTATACGCAAAAAAAAAATTAATATATCATGCACAATCGGTTTGTTAATTGGATCTTTTAATAGATTTTTGGCGATGGATCAACTGATTTTAATTAAATTGACTTCATGTACTTTGGAACTGACTTTGAATGAAAACAGAACTACTTTTCACCGTCAGATTTTGAAGTAGTTCTAATTATAGAACAGAAGACGCCACAAGTTAAACCACTATATTTGGACGTACTTGGAATTATTTCTTCAAGATATTTTCATCAATTATTACATTGTACATTTTCATCTTCATACATATAATTGTTTTGACATGTTTCTTTCTACAACCCGAGAAGAGTTCCGCAGGGTACATGAGTGATGTGAAAAGATTTTCCCGCCAAAACGTGACTAAGGAGGGTTTTTTTTATATTCTTGATTGCTGACTGTCCTACTGTTCACGGGAAAACGTCGGTGCGAATTTTATAGAAACAAAAACGGTTATAATAGATTTAGCGTGATATCTTGCTATAAGGGGAATGTTTATAAAAAAAAATCGAATATACATTAATTGGTTACGATACTTAGTCGATCTCCGATGATTCCAAGAAGACGGAAAAAAATCATTTATATTTGAGACTATCTAGGACAGCGGCTTGTGTAAGCGATAGATTTGTTCCAGTAAAATTAAGTATCTGTATTCCAGGATACAGACTATTTAAGATAGCTCTTGTGTAAGCGATAGATTTGTCCCAGTAAAATTAAGTATGTGTATTCCAGGATACAGACTATCTAAGACCACAGGCACTCGTATTCCGGACCCCCCCCCC
>MJUT01045390.1:370769-383478 GCA_002080005.1 Gigantidas platifrons | reverse complement strand
CCATGGTACTCGTAGTAAGGGAAAATGACGTCACAAAAGAAACAACGGGGGAAAATGACGTCACAAAAGAAACAATGCGGGGAAAATGACGTCACTGAAGAAAAAAAGGGGAGGGGGAAATGATCGGGGCCGGTCACGTGACTGACGTCACTTCCTTTGACGTTACTTCCGGTAGCTCCACCACCACGCTCCACCACCACAAATGCTACTTGAAAACCTCTTATATACTACTCCGGCTATATATGCAGCATCATCTGTATCTTGCTGACAATGCCGTATCATCGACAACAAGCGAGAGATCTTTCAGTTCAATTATAAGACGCGTGAAATCATACTTCAGGTCAACTATTGGCGATGAAAGACTGTCCAACTTATCACGTACATTTTTGTATGCACAGACATGTGCAAGTCGACTTGGATATGATAATTGATGACTTTTCATTAAAAAAAAAACCAATGAATAATTCATGATGAATAAAAGTTCAGAGAGTAACCTCGATCATATATACACAATGTATATGTATCTTGTTATCCTTTTCGGCATTAAAGTTTCGAAGGGTATAAAGCAATTCGAGCATCCGTCCGTCCGTCCGTGAGAGATCTGTCAGGGAAGTTCAGTAAAGTACTAGTTTGTCCGTAGTGATAGTCAAATATAGGGCAAAATAATCTGAATTTCATGTTGTTAAAAGCATTTCCAAAATGATAAATATAAAAACGTCAGCCTTAATGTTGTATAACTCGTAAGCTGCCGAGGAGGTAGCCCTATGTACACCCTTGAGCGACTCCAGACCCCCCCACAACCGCCGAATCAGCTTAGATACTCCGTTATTATGGCTACGCCTCTGACGACGATGGATGCCAAGTGATGGCAATAGCTCAGCCGAGCTATAATTAAAAGTAACTTTATTAGACGTTCGTATCGATCCTTAGGCTACTTTATTTATACTTGGATAGGGGTTTTCCTTACTGATAAGGCGTGTCTTATCAAAATAGATTTCTAATCTAAATATGTCTGATAGGTACATCTGTCTTTTTCTTTTATTTGGGTTTGGATTTTGTTCTGTTGTTGCCAATAGTAACCATGATGTTGGAACCCTGGTTGAAAGGGTGAAAACATTAGAAATTGACCAATCAGACTTGAAAGAAACCGTTCGGAAACTTCAAGAGGTCGTATCGAGTCAACAAGATACTATCAAGTACCAAGAAAGACAAATTCAGAAACTGTTAGATCTAGAGCAAGATAAAAATGGAAGAGGATCCGATCAGCAAAAGCGCATTGAAGGTTTGTTACTTACGCAGCATTCGTCATTGCGCTTGTTTTATTTTTTATCGACCAACATCACATACTTAGTGATAGCAGTTCACAACAAAAACACGTATGCAGAAAAATAACAAAATGACATGCTTTGAACTTGCAAGTATTAATTTGAAATATCAATATTCCATGATGTGACAGAAATGATCTACCAAAGCTCAGGATTTAGGGGGAAATATGTTTTATATAGTATACAAGAAACATGGCTCACTTCGGCCGATTTCGTTACTACATCGGTTACGGAATCGTCCGAGGTTTACCGATTGATACAACAAATTGCCATTCTCTATCCAGAGCTGTCGTTCCAGCTACGCTACACAACATCGCTGTCAACGTAACGCCCATTTTACAAGATTTTTGTAAAATTTAGAAGCAGTAAAAAAATGTACTTAAAATTGTTTTAATTATTGTAAATATCAATAAAGATGAAAATAAATCACTCATTTCAAATCAATTCTCTCTCTTAAAAATGATTTGTGATCGTTTTTAACTTTTTAATTTTTGCTTCCGCAAAATAGTTCTCCAAGAAGTGGAGGGAAAATCATTTTTAAGAGAGAGAATTGATTTGAAATGAGTGATTTATTTTCATCTTTATTGATATTTACAATAATTAAAACAATTTTAAGTACATTTTTTTTTAACTGTTTCTACATTTTACAAAAATCTTGTAAAATGAGCGTTGACAGAGATGTTGTGTAGCGTAGCAGGAACGACAACTCTGGATAGAGAATGACAAATTGCAGCCAAAATATTAAAATACAGCGTAGTCAGAATAAATCTTAGAACAAAGGGAGACATGGGTGCAAGACAGTCTAATTGAAATTATATCTCCTCATGTGGTACTTTCCCCTTTTTTTGTCGTTGTCTCTCACACTGTGACAGAAAAAAGGGGGGGGGCAAGTGAGTAGATCAAATTTTAATTAGATTGGACTCAAAACAAACAACCGTAAAAATACAAAGGGAAAACAAAATAAAAGGAAAGGTCACTCACAAATAACTGTGAGTGTGATCAGGTGCTCTGGAAGGACGCCCTAAAAAGCTGTGGTGGTACATTGTACTCTGGAAGGGCGCCCATAACAACCAGAAGTGAGGCACTTTGCTCTGGAAGGGCGCCCACAAAAAAAACAGAAGTGAGGCAAAGCCGCTCTGGAAGGGTCCCACAAAAACGAGAAGTGAGGCAACTTGCTCTGGGTGGATCAGTATGTGCTGCTCAAATACACTGTATACTAGTATTTACATTTGTTCTATTGTGGCAAAATAACTATCACATACTAGGAGTATCCCTAATGTTTGCGGCATTTTACTTTTTACCTTTTGAGATATTTTTTTACAAGATCAAAATCCAAAACAATATTATATTAGGTATCCGGGAATTACTTTATAAATCACAAGTATACTTGATCTAAATTTGATTGCACAGTTGTGACTATTTCCGTGTATTGTCACAATTCCAGGTCATTTACACGTAGAAATAATATAGTATTATTACGTGATGTTTTTCATATTGGCCTAGTTACAGGTCCGAGCCTACTGCATTGGCCTGAGGCGCAGCCGAAGCCCAATACAGCAGACCAAGGACCTATAACTAGGCCAATATGAAAAACATTACGTAATGATACCTTTATTAATTAACCAGTCGGGACTTTTCCTTGCGATTGTCGAAACGTCTAGCGGATTCCGATCTAGCTGTTATTGGACTTACTGGAATCGGGCCAATTATACTGGTTTTGCCGTACTGGCCCAATGAAAGTTTGTATATTGAATTGACAGATTTTATCATATAACGGTTAATAAATCAAAGTTAATTAATAATGACTTGTAACCCTACGGTAGAACTTGGTCAATACAATTGCAAGTTCTGCTGATCTTTATGTTGTACCAATATAGATATTGAACTTCATTATTCTGCAATTCATGTTCTATGTTACAGCATCTGTATATGATTTTTACTTTAAATAAAAATTACTTTACTTTTCTGCATTTGTCCTTAATTTCGCTAAGGTCTCAGAGATTTCTTTTTTCCTTCTTATAAATATTATGTGAAATTGCAGATTTTGAGGGTCGAATTGTTTTCTTAATTGTTTTCATCTGACATCTAGAATGATTAAATACTCCTTTAAAAAAGGTTCATGACCTTAATTCTGGTATATTTCTGTTTTGTTTCAGATGTTTCCTTCTCTCCAGTAGCTTTCTCTGCATATATTAATCATCCTGTCGATAATCTGGTACCCGGTACTGTTATTCCATTTGAGATGGTAACAACGAATGAAGGAAATGCTTTCGACGGAAACAAGGGCGTTTTTAGTTGTCCTAGTGCGGGGCTCTATTTATTTGTATGGAACTTAATGGTCGATACTGGACATAACACGCAAGTATATTTGGCAGTTAATGGTGCTAAACGAAGATGGTCGTATGCTCATTCGACCGGAAGTTATGCAAATGCTGCAAATCACGACATCGTCCGTTTACAAGAGGGTGACAAAGTTTGGATAGCCGACGACTACGCATCAGGGGAGATTCATCCGCACCACACTACCTTTTCTGGTGTTTTGCTTTTTTAATAAAGAATTTAAAAGATAATGTCCTAGTAGTGCTTACAAATGTAGACGCCAACGTTAACCGTACTGTATGATCATATTAAAGAAGGGAAGGGTTGGGATCCCACTAACAGATTTAGCTCCGCCACATTTGTCAGCCTGTCACAAGCCAGGACCTGGATTTCCAAAGTCATATGGCATGGTCTTTCTATGGTCATGTAATGTTTAAAGATGAAAGGTGATCGTTCGTTTTGTTGATATAGATATGAAATTAATTGTTGATCATCACTGTTTATACTTTCTTTATAACATTATCATAACCATAATGCCTGTTATTGGCAAGGGACACATGTACACTCTCTGTTATAGTTAGTAGGATGTAAACAGGGGCGGATCCAGGATTTCAAGTTGGGGGGGGGCACCTAAAAAATATCTCACCGAGCGGATCCGGAGGCGCGAACATTTTTTAGGTATTTCGTGTGAAAAATCACGATTTTACGCAAAACAAATATTTTTTCCAATTTTAGGGGGGGTGGCGCCGGGTGCGCCGCCCCTGTTTAATGTTTATGAACTATATACAATGCATTCTCTTTTCCGCACATCGTGGTATTTGAAGGCATATCGATAGCCTTTGATATGAGTGGCGATTAAATTTAAATGTAACATACAAATGTCATGTGTAATCGTATGTGGACATCATTTTAATGAAATGCGGTGAATTGGTTGTAGCCATTACAGAGTGGTGATCCAATTTAATGGTCATTATAGTGATGCTTGTATGGTATGGTATTATGAAAGTCTAAAAGTTTATAAAAACATAGATCTATATCTAACATTTAGTGTATAGGTAATCAACATATTTATGAAATAACCTTTGTATTGTATTGTAGTCAGATTTACATTTCCCGTTAAGTTGTGAGTTCGACTCCTATCCGTGGTACTGGTGTTAAGAAGAGTTTGAAGATACCAAAGGGGTAATCAGAATCCGCATATCGAAGGACAGACAACACAATGTACAATGACCAAAAGAAAAAGGATAAACAATGACCTACAAAACATTACCTATAATCTAAAGATTGAACAACACGAACCCCACTAATTATATAAGTTTGTCCAAATCTAATTTAAATTAGATGTTTGTTGAATATTCATATCTTTTTTCTTTGACATAAATGTAACATTTCAGTCATCTTATAGGCAGTTCAATATAGTGACCAATACATTTTGTATTTAATCAATATTAATGGGACAACAGCTCTAGATCTTGGCTTACATTGATACCTAAAATAAAGATTTCTTGGGTGAAATTATTTGCCCTGAAGTAACCCCATACCATATATTGTTAGTGTATGCCAAAGAAAAAATGTTAAATCAAACATCTAACTTAAATTACATTGAGTTTGTTCATGTCTTGCAACTGTAGCAATTAAGGTGGTAGTTTTGTCCAGTTATTCTACATTTGTAGTTCCCCCACCATTAAAACTGGCCATCAGGATATAACCACAGGCACTTGTGGCATAGAATTACTGTCTTTCTTTTTTAACTTTTTGTTTACATATTTATTTTCAATAACATTTCTTTATTATTTCATCTCTTTTTTTCTTTATTTAAAGTGTCAGTGTTGATATTCCATCCATACAATTTTATGATAACAACATGTACCTGCCCTCTTACTCTTAGAGTAGAAAAAGAGGTGAAATTTATAAAAAGTAAATTATTGAAAATAAATATGTAAACAGAAAGTAAAAAAGGGGGGATTCCCGGTCACAAGCACATGTGGATATTACTGAAATATTGTTTAAAGTAACATGAAATGCCCATAATCCTAATTTTTGTATAGTCCTCTTTCTAAGATACTAATGTTTTTTTTTTAATGTTAAGCTCAAATTTTCAATTCAAATTTCTAAGGGTTTGTTGTGGTCCTGATTGAATGGCAGCTGGATTTAATTTGTGCCTATCCATATAACTGAAATCTACCCTCGCTCATATTGAGGTGTTCTTGATACAACCTTCTGTAATAAAAATGGTCAGTGGCGTGTGACAAATCTTGAGATCGGTGGGTTTCTCTGTTTTCCTCCACCAACAAAACTGAAGGCAGAGATATGACCGAAATATCACTGTTGAAAGTGGTATAAATTACCCATAAACCATCACATAAATGCAAATTAGGATTAATATATTTTACATGGAACTCAGCCTTATCAAAATTACATGTTTTTTGTTGTATCTTTTTTAAATTTTTTATTTTAGTTGGTAATACAGTACAATGTATCTAACAACAACCTGTTTGAATCATGTCAAGTAACCTTTCATTCATCTTTGACCATCCAATCATATTCAAGAGGGTTAAATATATTAACCAATCAGACAACAGCTATTGGCATGTGCTCGGTTTTGATACATTAAGATTTTATATGCTCATAGCTTATTGGTTGGTTGAAAATATGAATTCTGACATGACCCCATAATGGATGATGTTAGATTATAAAAAAAAGATACAACAAAATCTAATTCAAATACGATGATTCCGTGATAAGACGTTCTCCTGATTTGGAGGAAGAATTCGTACCGCTGATCACGTGACTTCATAAAAAATCTAGGCATTTTTAGCAGTAGACACTGCAGATAGAAATGGATCAAGGAAAACGATCTCAAAAGTCATCCAGCAAATATTGGTGCGTAGATCCGGGGGTGTACATCTGACAGCAGGAGGAAACCCAATCTGGAAAAATATGTAACATCTATCCCATTTCCGACAAAGACACCGGCCATTTTGAACAAAAGATGCCTAGATTTTAGTCACGTGGTGATGGAAGTAACATGACGGTATTATCTGAATACCAGTATCCCGGAACCGACGTATTAGACTGGTATCATCAGGAAAGTTCTACAAATACATTTGGTGAAACATGCATACACAAAAAAATTTACACCTAGCAATCTTGAGGAGTGTTCTTGCAACCCATTGGAAAGGTGGGGGTTATGGTGTTTAATGCCACTTTCAACAATATTTCAGTTATATCGTGGAGTTCAGTTTTATTGGTGGAGGAAACCGGAGTACCCAGAGAAAACCACCGACCTGTCGCAAGTCACTGACAAACTTTATCACATAATGTTGTATCAAGTACACATTTGTGGTGATAGGCACTGATTGCTCAAGTAGTTGTAAATACCACAACAATGAAGGACTCTAGCAGAATATTCAAGATTACAAAAATACACTGCATACAAATATAATATATTTATTTTCCTTTTAATAAAATGACACAAATGTTTGAGTACACCACTAAATCTTGTTTTCTGAAGAATCAGTATCTTTATTTCAAAAGGGTGATAGTCTTCATTTCAAAAAGGCAATATATATCTATAGTACAGTAATATACATATATCAATCATATAATTTGATTAAAATCAGCTGTAATAATATGCAACGGTCTCTAAAACATCTGACAGAACCTGATTAGAGCTCATGTCATGAACTTATGATCAGCCAATGAAAACACTCCCGATAAAAATATCAACAGCGATTTCCGTGGTCTTTTATTATTACATCAAAAATGTAAAGCTCTCTGATTGGTTGATTTTTTAAAATAAGTATTCATATAAGAAAGTTCATCTGGATGTGACCTCTAATCAGGTTCTATCAAATGTTAGGGGAGGCGTATAATAGTATAACAATCAGATTGTAACAGATTGCCTGCATGCTATGATTGCTTTGTAAATCTATAAAAATTTAATTACAGTGAAACCTGCCTAAACCTACCCCTCAGTAAACCGAAAACCTGCCTAAACCAGACAAACTTTACAGTCCTATATACTGAACCCTGAATAAACCAAAAACCTGCCTAAACCAGACAGACTTTACAGTCCCAGCTACTAAATTTCTATGTAATTTGAACCTGTGTCAACCAAACAACTGTTTAAACTGAACAAATTCTTCAGTCCCAAAGGGGTTCGGTTTAGACAGGTTATTCTGTATCAAAATTGTTCAGTCAGTTGTCACATATCATGTGATAATCATAATGTTACTGTATATCATTATCATGTGATCAGTAACATGATAGTAATGTGACACTCATGAACTCTTTAGTAGAAATGACATATCTGATCCAACTTTGTATTCCACAGAATCTTTTCCTCTGAAAAGAAAGTAAAACCAATAATATTGAGAACTAATCTGAAGTGGTGTTAAAACACATATTTTGTATCTTGCTGAGTTGTATGTATAATATACACGAAGAATGCATATTCCTTGATTTTAAAACGTATCATTGGTGTAACGGTTAGCATGCTCGCCTCGATTGAGATAGATCATGAGTTCGAGCCCTGGTCTGGTCAAACCGTAGACTATAAAATTTGTATTTGTTGCTTCTCCGCTAAGCATACAGTATTAAGGAGAAAGAGCAAAGACTGAATCAGGAAGATGAGTCCAAGTAGGGCGACATGTCTATCCGCATATTGTTGTTTCTGTGAGCTGGCACTATAAAATCCAACTAAGCGTGTATGTCTAATACAAAACTGACCTCATCATCATCTCATTGAAAATTAACTTGTTCTTGCCATGATATAGCTGAAAAATTGCTGATTTGGCATTAAACAACAATCACTCACTCACTCACTCACTCACTCCTTGATTTTAAGACAAAATTTGAATTATAATTGGTAATATTTGTTTTTTGAATTGCTAATTAAAATGATCTAAGCATTGTTTTCGATTGTTGTTGAAAAAAATAACTAGAGGCCCACCTGGGTATTTATACAGTCTGTGTTCAATCAAGTCTAATTTTTTAGAGAAATTATTTAATTATTGTCACATATAGTAATTTACAAAATTTTTAAAACCATCACAAATAGGATTTAAATAAAAATTACACAAGGTACTTTTTTCATGTGAAAAACATTCCATTAGTGTAAAATTCATTCAGGTCAAAATATCACAAATTCCATTAGTGTAAAATTCATTCAGGTCAAAATATCACAAATTACATTAATTTTGGTCCAGAATGAAATATGATTCATCTATAATTGTTTTACTTAGAAATATGTAATTTCAAAGTGCAACTCTGTGTGTTTACAACAAAAAAGCCAAATTAGATAGTCACCTGATGTAATCTGAAGGTGAACATGGGATAACAATGATCTAATTGTGGGTTAGGGTTAAAGATGTCTATATTGTGGTGGTCAGTTTTATTGGTGGAGGAAACGAGAGTACTCGGAGAAAACCATCGACCTGCTGCAGATGACTAACAAACTTTATCTCATAATGTGGTATTAAGTACACCTCACTGGATTCGAACTCACACCTGCCTGGTGATAGGCATTGATAAGGTACTGATTGCATAGGTAGTTGTAAATCCAACTACAATATGATCACGACAAGGATGGCCCCCTGTTCCAATTGAATTTTAAAATGAAAGAGGGTTATACATGAAAAAACATTTTTTTTATTCTTTTTTTTTTTTTGGTGTATTTTGTATATTCTTAATAAAACAATTAGCATGCAAGAAGAACTTCTTGTCACATGCTGACCTAAATTCTTCAAAATACTTTATTTTTTTAGAGACTAAAATATTTAGTCAATTATCCTACCTCATAAAAAGCTTGGCATCAGTTTTTCCTAGCAGAGTAGCTGTCTGATCCTCCACTAACAACATACAGCCTTCACGGAGCCCCTGACAATAAAATTAAATATTATAAAACAAATACCAGTTGATTTTTTGTTTTATAAAATTCTAATTATCTTAACCTTTACAAGGGTTTAAATTGCCCTCATCTTTATATTCAAAACATTATCCACAAGCACAAGATTGCATACCGATATTGTATATATATTATGTTTAGTGAACCCTGTTTAAAATGAACCTTAAATGAAATGGAATACTTTATTTAAAATGAACTTCAAATCAAGATCCAATGTAAGAAATCTTTGTTAATTTAACCTGTATAAACCATACATCTAACTATACCGAACGCAAAAGCTGTTCTCAAGGAGGTTTGTTTTAGACAGTTTACACTGTATATGAATGCATGAACCATTTGCTTAAAATATGTACCATTTCCCTTCTTGCATTTAAAAGGTCACCTTGAAAATATCAAACAATGTGTCTTATTCCCATCCTCTTAAGTCATGTAAGTAATTCATTATTTAAATACATTTGTTTGTAATTGTGATTTTGAAAAATAAAATATTTTCTTCTGCTCCAAACTTTTTCCCCTATATGCCCTTTGTTAATTTGAAGGGGGAAAAAAACAGTTTATCCGAACAAGAAAACTCAGATGCTCCCTCCCCTTCTCCCGATAAGAAAAATAATGGTGACTTACCAAAACAGGCGGTGAATCTTCATATTCATGGAACTGTCTTATTCTTTCTTCTCTTGTTTCCTAAGTTTTGTAAAAAGAAACATGATATTGTTTGTTTACAGTACAATATTTAACAGTTTCTAATTAATATACTGATTAATTGTTGATTATCATTACTAATGATTTTTTTTATTACTTTATTGTATTTAAAAGTATAAAAATCTGTCAATTTAGTTTGAGTTATCTCCCTTATAATGCTATTGTACATATAATAAAAACCTGTCTAATGGGATAAGGATTTTTTTCGGTCAAAAAGTCACCTAAGACAGACTGTTTTTTTGTCAAAATGTCACATAAGACAGGCAGTCTTTATGTGAGTTTTTGCCACAAGGTCACATAATTATACAGACAGTCTTTATATAGTTAATTTTGTCAAAAAGTCACAAAAGACAGGTGGTCTTTATATAGAGATTTGTCGAAGCAATATACAGACATTGTCGGTAAGAATAAAAAATCATTTGCACTCGCTGTGAAACCATCCAGAAAGTCTTGGTTTTCTACCCGTTGCTAAAACTCGTTAATGAATTTTATATTTTCTCACAATATACATAGAGTCAAACCTACCTATGTGGTCACCTCTATTAAACAGTCACCTGTATTAAAAGGTCACCTTTTTCTTGTCCTGACATAGATTATTTCATATGAATTCAACCTCTATTAAGAGGTCACCTGTCTTAAAAGACCCTCTTTTCTTTGTCCCAAAGGTGACCTCTTAATACAGGTTTGACTGTATATATGTAAGACTCAGATCGACGTCCAATCCTCAAATCGGCGTCCAATTCTCAAATCGACGTTCAATATGACGTCACTGATGTATACTCCAAAATACGTCACACCCGTTAGGACATGGTTTTGAAACAATGATGGAGAAGGGACAAGACCAGATTCAGAGTATCGTGATACATTGTACATTCTACTTTAGCGGACCCTAACCCTAATCTTAACTTAACCTTAGCCCTAACTCTAAACCTAACCCTAACCCTAAACCTAACCTTAAACATAACCCTAACCTTAAGCTTAACCCTAACCTTAACCCTAAACCTAACCTTAGCCTTAACCCTAAGCTTAACATAAACCTAACATATTCCTAACCCTAACCCTAAACCACTAATCTAACCCTAAATAATATTAATGAATGGGAAAATGATTTAAAAACACAAAACAAAACAACAACTTTAAGAAACAGATATAAAAAAACACGTGTAATGTAGATATGCGAGTTTGGAAAGGACGCCGATTTGAGAATATTCTAAAATTGGACCGTGATTTGAGATAATGACGTCAGTGGACGCCGATTTGAGGAGTGGACGTCGATTTGAGTCCGGACGTCGATCTGAGTCTATCATATATATATTATGTTAGTTTTGTTTCAAATTCAGTCATATAATGTATTTACCCCCATGTGTTTGCTGTTAGGATCTGGTTCCATGTAGTGTGCGTTGATGTTAAAGGGAACCAGTCTGAGGGCATCAAAAGATGGTGGATATACTATGGGCATATCATTTGTAGTCTTTATACTGATTGTGGCTACGTTGCTACCTGCACTGGACCCCATGTATGGAACACCATCCTGAAATAAATTAAAATAAATAACTTGTATAGTAAAACCTGTTTAAACCCAACCTCCTTAGGACCATCTTTAGTGTTCTTAATAAATAGTTGTTCTGTTTATACAGGTTAAACAAGATGAACTGTGAGCTAATGCTCACTTATGATACCCCCGCGTATATGCTCAATGTGTATAAAAACCAACTAAGTCGGCAAACAGGAAGTAGGAATCTGACGGGTCAAAAAACGCTTCCCACAATATGGCATACCTATAGACGTTTTCAGAAATCGGTGATTACCTAGTTATCGTTCGTGGACACTAGGTGGCGTTACTATCATCCGCCATTATGAAAGTACAACAATCAGTTGTTTACACTAGTTACGATTAATCAGTATTCATAATTGGATTAGATAAACACGCTTCAGTTGTTATTTTATGGCTCCTCAAGAAACTTTTTTCAGATAAATAAATTCAGATATTCAGATGTTTTAATTTGATAAAACTTAAATTCCTTTTCATCTTCACTACAGAAATTGACCGACAAAAAGTTATAATTTGTTTAAGATGTCACATTCAAAGTTAAAGGGGCATTAGCTACGATTTTGACCCAAAAAAATATATGTTTTGGAAATTGGTAAATAGCTTTAAAATGATGAAATAGGGGTAAATATTTCACATTAAACATCTAATCGAACCACTTTCTGCCTTTTGAGAACGAAAATTACCATCGATTACTTATTTGTATTTTGTCGCTTATTAACTGCCAACTTGCATGGTTCGTTGTTCATACATGTAATTAACACTGACTAAAATTCACAAAATATAAGAAATAAGTGCATTGTTGTACTGATTTAATGACGATTCGACAAACTCCGTAAACAATGTTGGTAGTTAATAACATGACGTCCATTTCTTGATCGATCTCAAAACACGAGCAGTTACTGGTTA
>MJUT01045390.1:328476-370112 GCA_002080005.1 Gigantidas platifrons | reverse complement strand
ATCTAAATTCGTCTATATATATATTTATACATGCATATCTGCTATTCTTAGTAAAAAGACAGACTTTGTGTCGGTGTCTGTAATTAACTTTCTAAAATTAATAACATAAATTGATAAAATCTAAATGCCTTCCGAGTGGGATTATTATGGATGTTTATTGATTTGACCTACATTCAGAATATTTCAATGAAACGTATTCGATACGGTTTTAGCACAAGTTTTTATGACAAAAATTACTTGCCGGTAGCATATTCGAACATTATAATTTCCAAAACACACTTCAATCCAACAAAACCATCATAATGTATAACACACGTCAAATAGTTAAAAAACACATCTTGCCGCCTCGTTAACTAGTTTTTGAATGAACCTCGCGCGCCAGAATCGAATCGCATTTAAAAAACAAGATCCATCTGCAAAAAAATAATCNTATATATATTTATACATGCATATCTGCTATTCTTAGTAAAAAGACAGACTTTGTGTCGGTGTCTGTAATTAACTTTCTAAAATTAATAACATAAATTGATAAAATCTAAATGCCTTCCGAGTGGGATTATTATGGATGTTTATTGATTTGACCTACATTCAGAATATTTCAATGAAACGTATTCGATACGGTTTTAGCACAAGTTTTTATGACAAAAATTACTTGCCGGTAGCATATTCGAACATTATAATTTCCAAAACACACTTCAATCCAACAAAACCATCATAATGTATAACACACGTCAAATAGTTAAAAAACACATCTTGCTGCCTCGTTAACTAGTTTTTGAATGAACCTCGCGCGCCAGAACCGAATCACATTTAAAAAACAAGATCCATTTGCAAAAAAATAATCCCATCAAACTATCGTTTTAAAGAATTCATTTGATTATTTTTTTGAAAGTTAATTATAAATTACAGATAAACAGAATATTAGGCTCACCTGATATACCCCGTGATAAAGTCAGTCCCAAAAACAAAATGCCTAATATTCTGTATATATTACTAATGGCGAACACACTCGGAAGTTGATAATGGCCGCACCCATGTTTTTAAGAATAAAAAGGTCTATATGAAGCTTGTGACCAAATATCAGATTTCTGCCATCAATAGTTGCTGAGAAAATTGCGAAAAATATCTTGGGATGAATGGAAGTACAGACAGACGGAAGGACGGACAGAGGTAAAACAGTATACCCCCCTCCGGTGGAACGAGGGTATGATTAACAAATATTTCCTAATTTGGAATTTTATTGTAAGTTTGGTTTATACAGAATTCTGTTTTATTCAGGGTTTGGTTTAGACAGGTTTCACTGTAATATCTTTATTAAAATTGTCTTTTTTTCCCTTCTCAACTAGTGGTAAAATGGTTAACATGCTTGCCTTGAGTGTAGACAATTGTGGTTTGGTCCAACTTAAAACTCAAATATTGGTATATTGAGTGGTGATATACACTGATTGCATAGATAGTTGTAAATCCAACTACTATATGATCATGATCACGACGGACCCTCATTTTATTGTAAGTGAACGAGACTGTAGAACCATACCTTTAAAACTCTTTTTCTAATGGCTTCAACTATATTCTCATCATATAGTGTTTTGAGTAGCCTGAATGTATTCCCACCTCCTGAATAAAGAAAAAAATAATTCAACTTCTAAATAAAGAAAAAATAATTCTTTGCTAAATAAAGAAAAAAAAATAACTCATCTCCTAAATAAAGAAAAAAATAGTTCATCTCTTAAAAAATGAAAAAATAATTCATCTCCTAAATAAAGAAAAAATTATTCTTTTCCTAAATAAACCAAAAATTAATTCATCTACTAAATAAATAAAAAATAATTCAACTTCTAAATAAAGAAAAAATAATTCATCTCCTAAATAAAGAACAAAATAATTCATCTCTTAAATAAAGAAAAAAAATAATTCTGCTAAATAAACCAAATAATATTTCATCCTCTAAATAAAGAAAAAAATATTCAACTTTTTAATCAAGCAAAAAATAATTCATCTCCTAAATAAAGGAAAAGCAATTCTCCTAAATAAAGAACAATAATTCTTCTCATAAAAAAAAAAAAAAGAATTCATCTACTATTAAATAAAGAAACAAATTCATCTCCTAAATAAAGAAAAAAACATATCAGTATGCCGGTAACCACATTACCATAATCTGCTCTCCATAGTACACATTGGTGTACAATACATACCCCTCTATGACCCTGTCATTATCAGATTTCTTGTGTAATATACTCACCCAGGAATTATCTAATGAGAATTACTTGAGCATTATACTCAACTGAGCTAGTACAGCAACCATACAATATTGTTTCCTTGACCAAAAGATCAGTGACTGAATCAGCAATTATTGTTTAATGCCAAATGTACAGTACTAGACCATATTTGTAGTGCTAGCTCACTGAAACAACAGTCCATGTGTAGACATGTCGCCCCCACTTGCACACATTCCTGATTCCAAGCCAACCCGTCTTTGCTCTTCTCCTTAAAGCGGAGTGCCTAGCAGAGAAGCAACAAATATCAATATTCTAGTCACTGCACTAAAAGATGAATAACTCTGATCCTCTTGATTTATTCCTATGATGAGGTTCTACAAAGGTATTTTGTCATTTGACTTGGGTTTTATTTGTACCCCAACCTTTTCCGTGTATGCATTTGATGGTTGGGGTGTACTTGATACATTACATATAAATCTGCATATGACATGTGATCATATTTGTCAGTGACTTTCAGCAGAAAGTCTGGGATTTTTTTTCTGTATTCCTTGGTTTTCTCCAACAATAAAACTGCAATATTATTAAAAGTGGTGTTAAACAAACCATATCATCCGCCTTTACAAATGAATGATCAAGATCTCCACGTAGTTAACTCTCACAAACATTTAGGTGTAATAATTTCAGATAATGGCCAATGGAATGATCATATTGATTACATTGTTAAAACAACTTATAACAGATTAAATATTATGAGAAAATCTAGAACATTCCTTGATAGATACACTTTAGAAAAAATGTATATTTCTTTTATTAGACCTTTAATGGAGTACTCTGATGTTATATGGGATAATCAAAAACAAAATTTAATAAATAAATTAGAGAATATTCAATTAGATGCAGCAAGAATAGTAACTGGGGGGACCAGATTAACATCACATGACAGCTTGTATGAAGAAACAAAATGGGAGAAACTAAAAGATAGAAGAAATATTCACAAGCTTGTTCTCTTTCATAAAATGAATTACAATAAAACACCCCAATATTTAGCTGAATTAATTCCAAAAACTGTAGGTACTCGACATACCCATAATACTAGACAAATAAACAATATTGTTAATATAAACTGTCGAACTAACCTTTATTCTGAATACTTTCTGCCTTCAACTGTAAAAGCATGGAATGAATTACCACTTCCCACCCGTAATTTGGAATCGCTAAATTCATTTAAATCTCTTATCAACACTAAAAACACTAAAGTTCCAGCCCATTATTATGTTGGATGTAGGTTAGGTCAGATATTACATGCGAGACTACGTATGAATTGTAGTGCCTTAAATGCACACCTCTTTATTAGAAACCTTGTTGAATCGCCAAATTGCAACTGTGGAATAACTGAAACTGTATCTCATTTCTTATTAGATTGTCCGCATCACACGACTCTTAAGACAACAACTTTTCTTCTCACTTTTGGACATTCCCGAAACAATTTCACTGAATCTACTTATTTTTGGCTCAGTTAATCTAAATGATGAAGAAAACAAGGCAGTATTTAAATCAGTCCAAACCTTTATCATAAGAAGTAAAAGATTTACACACTGACATGCTCAAATAATATGTTTCACCTTTTCAATCTTATTCAATCTCTTTGTATTATTATTTTCAAGTAAATTGTGTAGTTTTCAACTACATGCTTACATACATTTTTTTTCTTCCTCTTTGTATAAATAATTCTCACAAGTTTAAAATTTAAATCAGCATGCATATATATTTGTTTGTGATATTTGTATGTTTTTCATAGGAAACAGATTTAAAAAAAGCATTTGCTTGTTTCTGAATCCTATTATAGAATTGCTATTGTTCTGTTTATATATGTCAGTTATACCAATAAATATGTTTATACCAAACACCAACTGATGATAAACAGTAAATAGGCATTCCCACTGTCATATCTTATATATCTACAAAAAAATGTATATTTGCGGCCTTCGTGGTCAAATCGTATGGTAGTTGAATTTAATTGTGTACTAAGTGCCTATCATCACTAAAGTTATGAGTTCGAGCCCCATTCATGGCAAGGTGTATGCGATACAACATTATGTGATAAAGTTTTTTAGTGACTTGAGACAGGTTGGTGGTTTTCTCCGGGTACCCCAGTTTCCTACATCAATAAAACAGACAGTCACGATATAACTGAAATATTGATGAAAGTGGCGTTAAACACCATGAACCAAACCAACTAAACTATACCCCTATATCTACATTTTAATTGTTTTGCCTACCAATAAATATAGCCTGTGCTGAATTTACTGCCTCTACAGGATTTGACAGTCTGTGTATACTATCTAGGCCATATCCTAGAGAGAGAAAAAAAACAAACATTATAGAATTAAGTAGGGTATGATCAAATGTTAGAATGAGATATATAAATAAAAACTTCCTGTTAACAATGGTTTTCTCTGGGTACTCTGGTTTCCTACACCAATAAAACTGACCGCCATGATATAACTGAAATAGTGTTGAAAGTGGCATTAAACATCATAAGCCTCCTGTTAACATTTTGAACAATCAGAACAAATTTCTCTATTTTTAATGGTATAAGCCATGGTAAAGATCCAGAAATTCAGAAAGAGTAAAACCCATTTCATATAAAATAATGTGTATATGGTTAATTTTGTTTCTACAGTAGTGTTTGGTCTCATGGAACACCAAACCTTATTGCCCAACTTTAGGCGAAATGCAACAGTGAATGTAATAGATCGGAACTTATCTTCTGTATGCTTTATATGATAAAGTTTGTCAGTGAATGTAATAGATCAGAACTTATCTCCTGTATGCTTTATATGATAAAGTTTGTCAGTGAATGTAATAGATCAGAACTTATCTTCTGTATGCTTTATATGATAAATTTTGTCAGTGAATGTAATAGATCGGAACTTATCTCCTGTATGCTTTATATGAGATGTTTGTCAGTGACTTAGGTTAATGGGGTTCTCCGGGAATTACAGTTTCCTCTACCAACAAAACTATATATATGTCATGATTTGATGATTATAAGTCAGCTATTGTTGAAAGTAGCAGCTAACACTCATAAGGAAATGAGCATTTTACTTTTAGGTGGAGACTATTTTTTTTTATGGAAAAAAATTAATTGACCTAAATAATGGGAAAAAAATCATCTGAACCTGCACGCAGTTTTCAATGAGAATTTTGTTTTCCTATTTGAAGAAGAAAAAACAAACACAATGTATATTTATCATTTAGATAAAATAATCAGATTTTTGTTTCATGTGCAATTTGTTTTGGCTTGGGGGAGAAACATAGACCTGTAACACTCTCTACCCCTCCCCTCCCCCAAAACACACATCTAGACGTAAAATGGTTGGTCCCTAATGCATAACCCTTTCCTTAATATGTATAAGTGCTGATACATCTTTATCATCAACATACATGTATGAAGTGAAGCATTTTTTTTTTTTTACAAATACTAGTTCATTGGAGTAAAATGTACTTACCAAATGATTTAAATGCCTCTTCAGCTTTGTTAGCATACCCCTCTCTGTCATGGAGGGCATATGGCACAAATAATACTTTATTTATCTTGCTGTAATGACAAATAACAAGAGCTTAAGAATGATAATACATACCCCAGTTTCACTGACAAACAAAATTATGTTCAGCAGATATAATTTTAGTAGCATGTTTTCACAAGAGGACACCACACTCGTCATAAATTTTATAGGTTTGAAAATAGATGTACATGTATATATTATGTAGTATAATGGTTCAAAATATGGGGTCTATCTGGAAAGCAAGGAATATCTCATTAAAGACTAAAGTTTGATTGTTCAACTCCAATGTTAAAACCATTCTCTTATATGGAGTTGAATCCTGGAAAACAACTCAAAGTCTCAACACAAACTCCAAGTATTCATTAACAACTGTCTAAGGCACATCCTCAACATCAGATGGCCTGAAAAAAATGTCCAATAAAGAGCTCTGGCAAAAGACCAACCAGCCCCCAGTTGAGGAAGAATTGAAAAGGAGAAAATGGAGATGGATAGGGCATACTCTGAGGAAGCTGAAACATAACATCACTAGGCAAGCCCTACAGCAGAACCCTCAGGGAAAGCGGGGAAGAGGAAGACCATGAAATACCTGGAGGAGAGACTTTATTGCTGAGATGGAGATAGAGGGTTATAGATGGCAAGATCTGGAATGCATGGCACAAAACAGAACAAGGTGGAGGACTGTCGTCAGTGGCCTATGCACCTACCACCAAGGTGCAACAGGTGTAAGCAGTAAGCATAATGGTTCAAATTTGCATCTGCCCTTAATGACTCCTCCATCTGAATGACTGCTCTATACTTGTGCAATGGACATGAAGAGGACAGTATACTCCCTCTTTATCCACTCTTATTTTAAATCATATATTTTTAATACATGTACTCTTTTCAGAAAAATTTATCGATGTGTCCCCTTATATGTACAGTATATTGATATTTATTTTGCTGTATCTTTCTAATGTCATCTCTCTGAGAACTGCATTGGTGGTGTAATGGTTAGCTTGCTCGCCTCGAGTGCGATAGTTCATGGGTTCCAGTCGTGGTTGGTTAAACAAAAGACTATAAAATTGGTATTTGCTGCTTCTCCACCAAACACACAAGGAAATGGAGCAAAAACTAATGGGCTCAGAATCAGGATAATGTGTCCAAGTGGAGAGACATGACTACCCGAGGACTGTTGTTTCAGTGAACTGGCACTATCAAAATCCATCTAGGTGTGTCTGAGTAGTCTCTCAGAACACAGTCGCTTGAATTTCAATGATTTAAATAAAAAAAAAAAAAAAGAGTAAAAAAAAAATATAGTATATATATAAAAAAATATATAGCATAGTATATATACTATATTTTTTTTACTCTTTTTTATTGAAATTCAAGCGACTGTGCTCAGAACTACTACTACTAGGATAAGTCAAGGGATCTTTTTTTTTCTTTTCTTTTTTTAAATCATACTTTCTATTTCACACAATTATGTTTTTTTTTCTTTTACAACTTGCGTGAATGTGTCTATATATATTTTATTGTTTTATAAACTGTTTTACAATTTGTGATTAAAGAACAAAATACAAAAAAATGTACTGAAGTTGTCCAAACTGAAGTAAAAATATTTGAGAATACAAAAAAAATGCATAAAAATATCTAGTCCCACTTTGGATTTCTTTTTAAAATGTAATGTATTACTTGGAAAGGAATTTTTTAATCTCGATGGCACAGTGCTCTAGATATCCTCCTCCATGTAAAGTTGAATTCGAAATCAGAAGTAACCGCACCATCATGGGCAGCAAAAGTGAAAGTAGAGTAACGCCCCCATTTGCGACTTCCGCTTTCACTTCCAAAGAGAGGGTGGCGGGAACGTGACAACAACAAATAGAAGCATTTGACAATCAGCTGGTAAATAAGACCCTGTTAAAATATCAAGAAGTGACTGATTTCATATAAACAATCATTTATTCCGGGCAATTGCTTTTTTATCTGTTTTTATCAATGACAATCGTCAATGGAATGGGACCATGGTCTGGACATGTTGTTCTAATCTCGTAATCTCGTTGAGATTAGGATTCCGAAGAAATTTTTGTCTGTATCTTCATCCTAGCCTATATAGCTAATCTCAACGAGACTAAAGGACTTGCTCCCGGCCACTAAATTTGGCCCACTGAATTTTTATTTTTACTGAACGTATTGCCCACTTGAAAATCATTTTTTAAGTGCTAAATAATTCAGTGGGGATAATTTAGGGCCACTACATTTGCCCCACTGATTTTTTTTTACTGTCAAATCGGTTGTGTCAGGTCAGGTCAAACCAAAGACTATCAAATTGGTATTTGTTGCTTCACTGCTAAGAACTCGGCATTAAGGAGTTAAGAGCAAAAACAGGTTGGCTCGGAATCAAAATAATGTGTCTGAGGGGAGCGACATGTCTATCTGCAGACTATTGTTTCTACTTTCAGTGAGCTAGCACTATAAGTATAAAAATCCAACTCAGTGTGTTGGTCTAGAACAAAGTGGACCTTGTCATCATCTCTTTGCAAATTAACTTGTTCTCGCCATGATATACAATGTAGCTGAAAAATTGCTGAGTTGGAGTTAAACAACAATCACTCGCTCCCATTTAAAAATCCTTTTTTAAAGTCGGTAATACATTGACAGTGAAAATTTTGTGGGGCAAATTTAGTGGCTGGGAGCAAGTCCCTATGATTGATGTCGACTTAATCTCGTTAATATTAGGCTTCCAAAGAAATTTTCTGTCTTTATCTCATTAAGATTAATGTTGACTATCCATGATGTTCATACAGGTACCACTGGACAGGAAATATGCCATATGGGCTTACCCTCATGGTGACCCTTTGGTTGATTGATTGATTGATTGATGTTTAACGTCCAGCGAGCAATTTTTCAGCTATATTCAGGACGAGAATAATTTAAACGCCACGAGACTCGAAACAAGGAAATGTGATGGGTAGGGACAGATAATTTTGCCAGTGCAACAGGTCTCCTATGGACCACTCATCATGAGCATAATGCTCATTATGAGCTGTTACACTGGGTTCTTTAACGTGCGAAGAGGGTGGCAATCTCTCAACACGGGACCTCGGTTTTATTTAGGTCTCATCCGAAGGACGGGTTGGTTGTCAATTTATACATCCCGCACAACCGACGGATGCCCCTTCAAGCCGAAGAAGCTCTCGGTCCCATTTCTATACCCCGGGGTTACCGCGGGGTTGACCCCTTTTAGAGGACTAGTGCCTCTAGGACGGAGAAACCTGGTGCCTATTCTACCCCCGGCACACCCTCTGGGAGGGGGTTGGTGACCCTTTGGAGGTGTGGCTTACATTGGAATAAAATACATATTTTTCTCTTATTTATATGCTTTCTCTACCTGTTTTTGTTTGGAATATATACAGAATTTAATGACAGACACAATCTAGGATTTTTGTCAGTCGACTGATATATAATTTTTTATTCCAACGTAAGCCACGTAGGGTCACCATGAGGGTAGGCCATATGACATATATCCTGTACGCTGGTACCTGTGTGTATGTTACTGTCCATGCATATACACAGCAACACACATAAGCGAGGTTAGCTAAGAAATGGGAAGGTCGACTATCCAACAGGAATCTGACATGGTATCAATAAAACACTTCAATTGCTGTAATTTTACTATCAACATGTTTTCACTATTATCAGAGTAGGGTTTAGGGTTAGGATTATGGACTTTTAATGCCACTTTCAACAATATTTCAATTATATCTTGGTACCGGTAGTAATTTTTTTGGAGGAGGAAACCGGAGTACCCAGAGAAAATCGCAGACCTGCTGCAAGTGACTGACAAACTTTATCACATTTAATGTTGTATCGAGAACACCTTGCTATGAGTGGGATTCGAACTCCCAACTTTAGTGGTGATAGGCACTGATGGCATAGGTAGTTGTAAATCCAACTACCACACAATCATGACCTAGACAGCCGACCACAGTATGTTGTACCCATAGTAATGCCGACTGTCTGTTGAAAAACACCTCAACCAAACAACAAATATACATTTGTTGTATGTTGTCAATCAAAACCTTGAGCATTTTGATGATAGAATACTTTTTGGTAGAATCAGAGTGGTTATTTACAAAACAAGATTTGTCCTTTCCTAAGACAAGGTATTTGTATCTATTTTGGCCATTCTTTCTTTATGAAGTACAGTTGGACTAATTCTTTTAATCTGTCTTTTAGCTTTGAGTGCTGAATAGTTGTGTAGCTGGTAGAGAAGTAAAAACAAATGTCACTCTGCCTGTCAGATCTAGCATTGGTTTCTATAGCTACCAAATCATGTCATTTTGCTGGTCGATAACATATATATACTAGTACATGTTCTGCCATAAATATTAATTGGTAATATTATTATTGTTAATTAATATACTTTCAGTAGACATGGAAGAAGAAGAACCCATGGAACTCTCTGGTGATAGAGGTAGAAATGGGAGTTTTCTACATGATTTCCAAAGCAACAGTCTTTCTGATATGGATGTTGATGAATCATTTGATACTAGTAGATCATATTCAGCCGCCTGCGGTAATAGTTTTTCATTCCAAGCTATGAACGCTACCATAGCAACTTCAACACCATTTCAACAAATCAAAAGAGAGACACGTACATGTATTCGCATGAGATCATTGGTTACAAAAAAAATGTCTCAAGATGATGAAAAACAAAAATTGCATTGTGACGAAAATTTAAACAGTTTATTAAAGACGGCTACTCAAATAATTCAAGATAAGAAAGACAAAACACAAAAATCAAGATCGAAAAGTAAAGAGTTATCTCCCAAGGAAAGTCGTATAAATCGTAGAAAATCAGGAAATTTAAATGAGAACAACGTTAAAAGACAGCTGTATCTGTGGTTATTTGCATCATTTTTGTTTGTACTTTTCTCTACATTTGTAATCATTCATCAGAAATGTCATATTCATATGGATGTTGACAAATTTGAACTTATTTTTGATCAAAACGTTTTTGGTCAGCATATTGCTAAATACGTTTTAACTAATACACTTAGAAATATCTCAAAACGAATGCAAAATGATACAAAACTGTCATCAAATCCTCTGGTTTTTTCATTTCATGGTTGGACGGGAGTTGGAAAAAATTTCGTAACAAAACAGTTATTATATGGATTTGATAATGCTAGAGTTACCACTTTTCTTGTTCCGTTACATTTTCCACACAAATCGGAGGATGAAAGATATAAGAATGACATTCAACAATGGGTAAGAGGAAACATAACTCTGTGCTATGTAAATTTTTTTGTCTTTGATGAAATGGACAAGGCAACACCTGGTCTTCTGGAAGGACTTTTAACTGTGATTAAACAAATCCAATTGATTGAAATGGAAAAGACGTGGATTATTTTTCTCTTCTTAAGCAACTCGAGAGGTCATCAGATTAACAACTTCTTGTTTACAGAAATGAGTCAGGGGAAACAGCGAAATGAAGTCACATTCGACCAAATCCTTCCAGTGTTGAATGAGGACGAGTCGAGTGACGAATGGTATAAGGATTTCAACCGACAAGGTTTAATAAACACGTTTGTTCCATTCCTACCCCTCAATAAACATCATGTGCATCAATGCATTGAAAAAGATTTACTTAGAAAGAGGAGGCAACCCAGTGCAGAACTGATTGATTTAATATCTGATGAAATGCATTACATTCAACCAATCAAAGATGGTGATATATTTTCATTAACTGGATGCAAGCGAGTCTCAGACAAAGTTGATATCCATTCATGATTTCTGCATTAATTGATGTTTTCCTTTATATTGTCTAAATGTAAATTTGTTCGGATATTATTTTTATTATTACTTTAAAAAAGCAAATGATTAAATACAGGTCAATCTCTATCTGCAGTGACAGATCTCATACTAAAGACCAAAAAAAGAAGACAAATTTGCAGTACATTTTATGTACATGTACATTGTATGTACATTTGTAGTTTGAACCCCCCTTTTTAGCTCACCTGGCCCAAAGGGCCATGTGAACTATTGCCATCACTTGGCGTCCGTCGTAAACTTTTTCAAAGATCTTCTCTAAAACTTCTAGACCAATTGGAACCAAACTTGGTCTGAATCATCACTAGGGTGTCTAGTTTCATAATTATGTACGATGATGCCATGCACCAATCAACATGGCCACTGTTACTAAAAATAGAACATACATTTGTATGATAAAATTGCAGATTTTTGGGTAATAACTCAAAAACCGTTAAAAAATAATATCAGAAATCTGACAATGATAAAAATGATCAGCACAGCAAGATCTAACTACCCTGCAATTATGAAGAAAATCTGATTATCCGTCTTGGAGTTATTGCCCTTTATTTATCAAATTTTCAAAATTTTAATATTTTTCGTCTTATATTTCGATAACTACATGTATAAGCGATAGAGGTTAAGTTTAATTGCAAACATGTTAAGCATGTCAAGATCTACCTACCCTGCAATTTTTAAGTAAATCCCATTACCCATTTAAAATTTGGAGTTATTGCCCTTTTTTCATCAAATGTTCTAAATTTTAATACTTTCATCTTATATCTCAAAAACTATTAGAGATAGAGGGAAAATTTGAACTGCAAAAATGTTCAGCATGTCAAGATCTACAATAAAAGTTCCACAGTTGAAAATGTCTGACAACTGTGTGAAGAGTTATTCCTCTTGAAATACACTTTTTGTTGACTTTCACTGCTTTCGGTTACTCAAATAAGGGAAGCAACTCTATTACAAAATGTGAAGTAGCAAAAGCTAAATTTTGAAAATCATTGACATTTATGTTTTTTTACAGCAATGTTGATCACTTACATTAAAGGGGGAACCACTGCCCAAATTTTTTTGGAGAGGGGGTATGCAATGACGAGGGCTACATTTGTTATTTTTTTGCCGAAGTTATCAAGTTTTATTGACTGATGTTATTATACCCAGGTGAGCTATACAGGATCCTGGGAGCCTCTAGTTTTCCTTATAAATGAAAAATTATCCTTAAATATCTCCCTTTTGTCCCAAGACCCCTCCCCCTTAAGAAAATCCTGGATATGTGTCTGGTAGCCATATTCATCCAAATATAGATATTTCGGCAAAGTAGCAATCTACATAAAAAAAACAATATAAACATAAAGTTACAAAAAAAACTCGCACAGAAATTAATGGGAGTGAGAGTCAGACCATTTTGTTGTATTGATTCCTTGCTTATGCCACACACCATGGTGGACTTAGTTTGAGTATCATTATTTGGAGAATTGGAGGAGGGGAGGGGCCAAGATTCCTTTTGCCCTGGGGCCCAAAAATTATCTGCTTGCATCTGTCATGAAGTCATAATTCCCATTTATGTTGACAAGTACAATGTACATGTAGCTATTAAATACAAATCATAATAATATAGGATTATTGCATGAATATTATACAATTACTGTCTTTTGATGAGGTAAATGTGTGGATTTATTGACTTTTGAAAAAAATGATATTCACCGAACCCGAAAGGGCGAAGTGAATATCATTTTTTTTCAAAAGTCAATTAATCCACACATTTACAGAATCAAAAGACAGTAATTGTTTTATTCTATATTTTGAGGAAATAGTGGTTTTCTGTAATAAAAAAAAGTTACATGTCGACTGTCCTGACATAGTGCGACATTATTGTTTACATCACGACCATGTTATTATCTGAATCTTTATCATTTAATATATTTTTTAATGTTCCGTAGGATAAAGTGGCAAATCTTACTTTTTTTCATTGGTTGATTAAAATAAAACATTCCTATAAAAAAAATTCATGTTCCAAAAATAGTAACACGTGAGATTTACCGCGGTGAATATTACATCTGAGGAGGTGAATACGTCTTTTTATTTTAAAAAATGATTTAGGTAGAAATCTATACTAAAGAATTTACTAATATAGAATAATGGTGAATATTGTCCCGAGCAGAATTATATATAGTAAGTAATAAATATTTTATGGCTAAAGTATCTTTTATATACATTTTTTTGTAAATATTGTGTATTTTATTATATTTAAGTGGAATATTGATCTACATGATCAAATATTCATATTTGAACTAATGCAATATACATTTTATCAGTATTTTTTATCAAAGTGCCAATACAAGGATATACATGTAATATTGCACGATTATTTTCCATTGAAATTAATAGGAAAATATTTATTACTATATAATACTGTAATATATATTATTACATTTATGGTTTTATACAGTTTTGTAAAACCATATGATTCGTTTTTGGTGATAAATTGTCATATTGCACGGCAGGATTTCATATTGAACAATCTATTTAGCGGTGGGCGAAATCCGGCAAAATTTTAAAATTTATGAGCCAAACGTTTTCTACGCCCGTTGCAATGACGTCACACAAACACAAACAGAACGTACCACAGAAGTTTTACAAACGCAAGCAGAATGCAAATATAAATTGGTACACATCGAATTAGTAATATAACTTTGTACACACTGAACTTGTACAAGTATCTACATTGTATGATATTAAATGGATCAACTTATGTGCTTTTGAATTTGAAAAAAAGCAACAAACAATCCCTAAAAATCGATCCAGGTACACAAAATAAACGAGGAAAGCTAAATGTAATAAAACAATTATAGCACTTCATTTCGTTCAATATGATGTGTTATGGAGCATTGTCGGCCTTGGTCAATATTGCTTTTCAGTGCTCCATAACACATATCGCACTCAATGAAGTGCAATAATTGTATAATATTTTGATGTTTATACGACCGCAAAAACATTTTTGCAAGCATATTATGTCATGTTATTGTCGTCTGTTTGTGGAGAGAATGGTTTCTGTGTGATTTCTAAGCTTTTGTCGATGGATTATTCTGAATTTTGAACACAATGATCCTGATTAAAGGTTGCTGTTGATTTGGGGTATTGTAAGAATAATTTGAAGACACTAAAAGGTAATCAGAATCTGTAAATCGAAGGCCAGACAACACATGTACAATGGCCAAAAAAGAAGGGACAAACAATGATCTACAAAACACTACACAGAAAACTAAAGATCGAACAACATGAACCCCACTAAAGACCAGGATTGAACTCAGGTGCTCCGAAGGGTAAGCAGTTCCTGTTCAACTAGTGACACCTGTTGTGTCGCTCTTGTTATAAATCTCATGATTAATGGATGTTTCTGTTATTTGTATGTGGAGAGTTTATTTTTCATTTGATTTTGATGGTTTTTTTCAATGAATTCCTCAGAAAAATCCCTTACATAATAACTACACATTGTATTACTGTATAAGGGCCCAAATGGGATAAATTTCAAATTTAGACTTTTATTTTTCATCTAACTTTATTGCATTTTTTTTTCTTCAAAATGATCATCTTAATGGGTTATTGATAGCCATAAAAAATCTGGTATTTTATTTTGAAAAGGGTCTAAAAGGCACCCAAACTTTACACATTTTAAAGGTATATAGAAATTAGAATTTGTATTTTTTATCCAATTTTTATTCATTTTTTTCTACAAATTGATTGTAACGAGAACTTCTGGTAGTATGTTGACAGATGCCCTCTATCTCTTATGATTTCTGTGCTAAAATCAACCAAAAGGGGCCCACAAAAGCTGAAAATTCTAAATTTGAACTTTCTTATTTTTGACATTTTCATTCCACTTTTATTGGGTTTTTTTTTTTTTATTAATCATGAAATATGTTTACTATATTATTTTGAAAGGTGGTCTAAAAAGGAGCCCATATTAAAAGAAAATAGCATTTTTGGAAAATTGGAAGACATAGTTTAACACCTGTAATATTTAGTTAAACAAAAAAAGACTAATATCCAAAAAACAGTCTGAGTGGGTCCAGCAAATTACTATATTTGTATGTCAAGCAAATACTGTGTCCACATTTACTTTTTATATACATGTGTAACGAAATGATGTGTTCAACTTTTCCTTGTCTACATGCTGCGATTATAGCATGCTCTCTGCGTAGCCCTTTATCCTTGTTAGCCCCTTTAAACTTGGAACCCATAACCTATGTCAAATCTGATTGAACAACATATGGAGAATAATGCTAGAATATATTTTTTACATGTTATATAATTACCCCACTTGAATCTTAGAAACAAATGTCTAAAATGATTACCCCTTTGGTATTTTCAAAGTTTTCTTAGTTTAGAATATTCACTATTTCAATAAAGGTTTTTTTGTGTTTTTTTTTTAAAGTTGTATCAAATTACCCACGATATGATAATAAAACCATAGCATTACATTACAAATTACATGTATTTGCATTCCGTTTTATTTTTTTTTTTAGTGTCCGAGTTTGGTTCTAAAATTCCATTGTTTTTCTGGTTACTGTATGTGTCGTTATCGACCATAGCGGTAAATCCCATCTGTGAACAGGAACCCAGTTTCTTTATTTTTTGTTACAAAACGGGACCATGAGTTCTCGATACAAACTGTTTATGAGATTGTGCTCAGAATGGCCAATTGATTCAACGAAAACGGATCGTGATTTTGGTATGTTTCTACGAAAGATTGTAGTTGAAAGGTTCAAACAAGGGGAGGCCACTCAAATCAACCAGGCAGACTGTGACAGACAATTTTCTGCCCTTCAAAAAATCAACACAAATTTTTACAAAGAAAAATATAAAACCAGGGAATATAAGACATCTTCCTCGGGATTGACGTTAGAACAATGTAATGAATATTTATCAACCAGTAATATAGAAAATATGCCTGCAAATAAGGAACCAGATTTTTCGGAATCTTCAGTCGAAGACAAAGTCAAGGAAAAAAAGACTTAGCTTGTATACATGGGATGATATTGATTTATGATTATGTATGTGCCAATATTTCTTAAAGAATAATGTGACTTTTTTTTAACATTTATTTGTTGAATATTACATGAACTATATTGGTGCATAGTAAGTTTAAAATCGTTTGATGGAACAGTGTAATTTTTCAATTGACTGCTTCAGGTTCATCAATTAAATATGTACATGTACCATTTAAAGTGTTCATTTATTTCACAGGCACTAGACGTTGTGTCAATATGAATATAACATAAGCAATGGGCAGAAAATAGTGTCCAATATATAAAATAATAATAAATTTGATCATACTGTCCCTGGGTACGTGTGGACATGATACCCTTTGGTGCCCCTTCCCCTTTCTTCTGAAGAATACAAAATGACTTGTTTATATATACAATAAGTACTTTCTCTCCATACAGGGTTACTGGATATATGGATATACATACATTTGTATAAAAAAAAATTAATTATTATGCGTAGAAAGATGCAATATTTTCTATCTGTCAAACAAATTCTGTTAACAGTATTCTGCAAAAAAAAGGGGGAAGGGCACCAAAGGGGATCCTGTCCACACNGAGCAGTTTTCACACAAATCCTGATGAATTTTATAATCCCCTATACAGTTGCTATAAATTGACCAGTTAATAGGAAAACTTCTTGTCAGAGTTTGAGACAACAAGGTGCATCTTTTTTATGGGTACATTTTAGGTCTGACCAAAATTGATTTTGTCGGGAGCAGTGGCGTAATGGCTAGTGAGCTCACCTCGAGTGCGGTAGATCGTGGGTTCGAATTTCGGCTGGTTCTAATCAAAGACTATAGAATAGGTATTTGTTGCTTCTCCACTAAGCAAGCAGCATTAAGGAGAAAGAGCAAAGACTCGTTGGCTCAAAATCAGGATAATGTGTCTGAGTGGAGCGACATGTCTACCCGCGGACTGTTGTTTCAGTGAGCTAGCACTATAAAAATCCAACTCGGTGTGTTGGTCTAGTACAAAGCAGACATCATTATCTCATTGAAAATCAACTTGTTCATGCCATGATATACCCGTACATGTACATGTAGCTGAAAAATTGCTGAAGTGGTGTTAAACAACACTCACTCTCTCACTCTATTTAAGTTAATGTATTTAATAATTTATTATTTAAACAGTAAACACACGTTGTCAATCCATTTCTCATGCCTTACACACAAAAAATGTACATCATTTTCATAAAACTTCTTTTCTTGTTTTTTTTAAATCAAAATATTAATAAGTACAAGTTTTTCTTTAATAAAAATAAAAACATTCAAACTTTTTTTCATAACAGTATTTTTTGTATGCAAACAGGGCAGAACTACATTGTATTTTTGCTTGTGTGAGTAGATATTCAAACAGGAGATCTAGATAACCAGAGAAATCAGCATGGAAAAAATATTTTAGTTTGTCAACCAGTTTTGAAAAAATTGTACAAAATGGGGCAAAACTTGGTTAAAATTGTCGAAAAATCATTATCAAACTTGACCTAGATATTCGTAAAATACACTTAAATACCACACCTAGCTTCAATCTGACTTTTCGTAAGAATTGTCGAAAAATCATAAATATTGAACATGACCTAGATACTTCTCAGATACACTTACATACCACACCTAGCGTCAATCGAACTTTTCGCCCACAGGTTATCATTTGGAAACCAAAAATTTTGCAAATTCAAAGTACAAAAAGGGTCTTGTAAGAATCTTTTTAAGATATTATCGAACTTGGCCTAGATATTCATAAGTTTGTTTGATGGTGTTTAATGCCACTTTCAGCAATATTTCAGTTATATGGTGGCGGTTAGTTTTATTGGTGGAGGTAAATGGAGGACCTATATATAGCTAGGCCTGTAGAAAGTCACCGACAAGCTTTTATCACATAATGATGTACGCCTCGCCCTGGTCGATATTCGATGCATAGGTAGTCGTAAATCCATACGACCACGGCGGCCCCTGATATTTAGAAGATACACATACATACCACACCTAGCTTCAATCTGACATCCTTCACAAGTTATCATCTGGAAACGAATTCGGGATGGACAGATGGGTGATACACATTGCTATAGTCCTCCTTCGACGAAGCGTCGGGGACAAAAAAGGAGTTCCAAAAGAAATTCATACTAAAAAAGTACATTTTGTAGATTTGTGGGGAGAAATGCAACTTGTGTGGTGCATCCCACAAATCGCATTGGAAAATCACCAGTATGGACATTGTAAGCTCATAAGTGATAGATAAAAACAATACAGCTCACATGTAATGGACGACCGAAACGGCCAAGATCGTAAAATTTCAATTTAATAGTTTGGTTCCATGCTCAATTTTATCTCCCAGACAAATCTATGTCATCGATCGGTTGTTGACGCATGCATGTTATTGTACCTCGTGCACGCCATTGAAAAAAAGATGCTACCCGTAAAACCATTCTGTACAAATTTGCACCCCAAAAGTCTTCATTCTCACAAGTACCCTCTCATTAGTTTGTCTGTCCGTCCTTCCATAACATCCTTGTGAACAATCCCGAATTGACATCCTACAATGGCTTTTGTCCAAACTTGGTATATATACTTAGTCCTTAAGAGAATCTGGAACCCTATTGATTTTCAAGGTCAAGGTTACCGATTCAAATTTTTTACCTCGTAACATCTTTGTGAACACTCTAGAATCAACATCCTTCAATGGATTTTTACCAAACTTGGTACATACATAGTCTTTAAGAGAACCTGGAATCCTATTGATTTTCAAGGTCACAGGGTCAAATTTTTTACCGCGTAACATCCTTGTCAACACTCTAGAATCAACATCCTTAAATGGATTTTTACCAAGTTTGGTACATGCTTAATCCTTAAAAGAATCTGGAACCCTATCGATTTTCAAGGTCACTGGGTCAAAATTTTTACCACGTAACATCCTTATGAATATTCTAGAATCAACATCCTTCAATGGATTTTGACCAAACTTGGTACATACTTAGTCCTTAAGAGAATCTGGAACCCTATTGATTTTCAAGGTCAAAGTTCAAAGTCACAGGGTCAAATTTTTTACCGCATAACATCCTTGTGAACACTAGAATCAACATCCTTTAATGGATTTTTACCAAACTTTGTACATATTTAGTCCTTAAGAGAATCTGGAACCCTAATGATTTTCAAGGTCATAGGACAAAGGTCAAGGTCACTGGGTCAATTTTTTTACCACATAACATCACTGAACACTAGAATCAACATGCTTCAATGGATTTTGACCAAACTTGGTACATACTTAGTCCTTAGGAGAATCAGGAACCCTATTGATTTTCAACGTCACAGGTCAAGGTCACTGGGTCAAATTTTTACCGCGTAACATCCTTGTTAACACTCTAGAATCAACATCCTTCAATGGACTTGACCAAACATGGTACATACTTAATCCTTAAGAGAATCTGGAACCCTATTGATTTTCAAGGTCAAAGGTCAAGGTCACCGTGTCAAAATTTTTACCACATAACATCCTTGTGAACACTCTAGAATCAACATCCTTCAATGGATTTTGACCAAACTTGGTACATACTTAGTCCTTAAGAGAATCTGGAACCCTGTAGATTTTCAAGGTCACAGTCAATTTGTTTTACTGCATAACATCCTTGTGAACACTAGAATCAACATCCTTTAATGGATTTTTACCAAACTTTGTACATATTTATTCCTTAAGAGAATCTGGAACCCTATTGATTTTCAAGGTCAAAGGTCAAGGTCACTGGGTCAAATTTTTTACCACGTAACATCCTTGTGAACACTCTAGAATCAACATCCTTCAATGGATTTTGACCAAACGTGGTACATACTTAGTCCTTAAGAAAATCTGGATCCCTATTTTCAAGGTCAAGGTCACCAGGTCAAATTTTTAGGCGAGGGGATACGCAGCGCTTTGTGTTGTCCTTGTTTTATTTTGTTTAACTTTTAAAAATTT
Organism: Gigantidas platifrons; assembly: GCA_002080005.1. Classification (NCBI taxonomy): domain Eukaryota; kingdom Metazoa; phylum Mollusca; class Bivalvia; order Mytilida; family Modiolidae; genus Gigantidas; species Gigantidas platifrons. The sequence goes on along the minus strand of MJUT01045390.1, from coordinate 349,535 downwards.
GAAGATATACAAAAAAATGTAAATGTACCAAGGAGTTGATCAGAAGCCGTAATTATATATAAGTCCAAGAACATGCAATACAATGGCCAAAAGAAAAACAGACAAGCAGTGGTCCACAAAACTACTGAGAAATTTAGCACAATGAACTCCACTAAGAACTAGGGTTATTCACAAGTGCTCCCGAAAGATAAGCAGTTTCTGCTCCGTTAGTAGTGTACCATGTAGTACTTGTGTCAAAATCAGATAAGTCATATTTATTGATATGTGAATTCGGAAAGAAAGGAATTAGACTATTATTCATGATTTATCACCGGGTTTGTAACTAGATTAACACGACGGGTGCCACTAGTGGAGCAGGAACTGCTAACCCTTCCGGAGCACCTGAGTTCACCCCCGACTTTTAGTGGGGTTCGTGTTACTCGATCTTTAGTATTATGTGTAGTGTTTTGTAGATCGTTTTGTCCTTTTTCTTTTGGCCATTGTGTTGTCTGTTCTTCTATATACGGATTCCGGTTACCCCTTTGGTATCTTCAAACTCTTCTTTGCGTGATCGATATTCGAATCTGAACTCACTGGCTTCTCTTGTTGCATGGTAGATGCACAGGGGCTAGATGCGTCCGAAAAAGAAAAAAAACTATATAAATACAACAAGTTGTATGATATAGTATTTTTTTTCGGACGCACCTAGCCCCTGTGGGTAGATGCTGCAGTATCATATATTACTGGTACCTATTGAGTTACAAAGTAGATACTTTCTCGGCATGCCTACTTTCTCCTCGAATCAACTTCGTATCATCCGACGGTTTTTGATCGTATCTTATCCGACCATGACAGAACGAAAGCTTATTGCTGAAACACAAGACACTATATGAATTTTAACTATACATGCAATGATTGCCAAATGATTAAACTACACAATTAAGTCAAATTTTTCCTCGGAGTGTTGTGTGCAACCAAGATTCGGCCCCAAAAGTACGAAAAATGCCTTTTTTTAGGAGGGTGGTAGGTGGTAGCCGAAAACTGATTCGAGGGTACTCAGAAAATAGGAGAAAAGAGAGTAATTTACTACTTCCAGATAAAGATAAACATGTATGCTGTTATATCACCTTCGATCCCACATATCATCTAATAGTTATAACCAAAACATTGATTAATTGATTTGATTTGATTTTTGGTGTTTAACGCCACTTTCAACAATATTTCAGCTCATGCTATCATGGTGACCAGATTTAGTGGTGGAGGAAGCCGGAGTACCCGGAGAGAACCACCGACCATTGGCAAGCAACTGGTAAACTTTATCACTTGCGGTTGCGAGTCGAGAACACCCTTTTTGTAATTTACAAAGCCGGGCGCGATCCCACGCCGTATTGGTGATAGGCGTGTATGAGTTGTTAGATCCAGCATTGAGCCTCCCGGGCCCCCCAAAACATTGAGACAACCCTTACATTCACTTGTGTGGTTCGGTTATCATTGTAATTTTGATAGTATCATACAGCTTTTGACTAAAATGATACAATGCGATTGTACGATGTGGTTCATAGATACAACAAATTTCAATTTAGTAATTTTGTGGTAGAGTTGGATAGTTTCTTCTTCAGTTATATCCACATACATGTATGCGAGTTTGCTTAGGATTTGGGTTTTTCCCTAGTGAGAGATCTGTTATTTGACTTTTAATGTGTGCTCGTATTATTGAGTATTATTATTCCAACATCGCGCGTAGTAATATGAAGTGGTAAATCACAGAAAGGGAGACAATACGATGGTTAAAATCAAACCAATGATTGACAAAACACCACACATAGATATAGTGCAACACGAACTAAAAATCGGGGTGAACTCAAGTTCTCCCGGAGGATAAGCATTACTTGGTCCACTAGTGACACCCGTCTTATTAGTCTTTTTGTTAAAATTCCGGTGATAAGTGATAGAGGATTTTATTTGATTGATTTTTGGTGTTATCGCCACTTTCAGCAATATTTCAGCTATATCATGGCGACCCATTTTAGTAGTGGAAGAAGCCGGAGTATCCGAAGAGAACCACCGACCACGGGCAAGCAACTGGTAAGTTTTATCACTTGCGGTTGCGAGTCGAGTGCACCCTTTTTTTTGTAATTTACAAAGCCGGGCGCGAACCCACGCCATATTGGTGATAGGCTTGTATTAGTTGTTAGGTAATCCAACTACCTACCTCATTGAGTCACTCGGGCCCTAGTGATAGAGGAAAAAGGGAAGGGGTTGTGATAACAACAAACGAAACATGTCCATGGTCATCTGTGACAAAGATATTCCGTAACAGTTATATAACCAAGTCGTGATGGCGACCGTAAGACTTTGGAAGTGATGACTTTTTATTTTTTTATTAGTAAAGTGAGTTAGAATTCCGCTCACAGCGATGTGTACTGGATATAGTATTATGTGATAAAGTTTGTCAGTTACTTCCGGCTGGTCGGTAGTGTTCTCCGGTTTCCTCTAGCAATAAAAACTGACCGCTTCGAACTGAAATATTATTGAAAATGGAGACAAACACGTGCACACATATCTCCAACTCTAGCAATAATAATCATGCAGAAGAGCGATATTATTTTTATTATCAAGCAGTTAAAACTTGTATCTATGTTTCCGATGGCATGCAGGAAAGACGGCAACATCAAATCTTTCACTCTTTGTTTGTTTATTTGTTTGTTTTTGTTTTTTGTGGGCATATAGTCATCATTTGAATGAAGTTGGTCGAACCCATGGCCTAAGCAGGTTATTGACAGACTACTTGTGCGTCTTTCCTGCTCGTGGTCATTTGTAAGTGGTTGGTTAAAATTTTAATTATATTATAAACCAAAGTGGACACTTCCCCTGTGGTAACAACGTGTTGTAATTGTATATCTACTGTACAGGACAGTCGGCAAAATGTTTATATACAAAAGTGGAATTTTTTGTTATGTTGCATTTCTACTGTTTTCAGTTAATTTTGTGTTTTCTGATCGCATTGAAGAAAACGAAAAAACTATAACGTTTTTGGCCAAAGAATTGAGATCACTCCATAGACGCGTTGAGACAAAAATAAGTAATTTACAAAACGAAATATATAACCAAAAAAATTTGGAAGGTAATTATGGCCATTTTGAAACGCGTAGACTATACCGGAAGTTTAGAGAAATGAAATACCAATTACTTACTCTGAAATTAGATGTTAGGCAACTATTTTATGAAGGATTAAATATGAAAACCGAAATGACTCAAGCTGTAAATAAAAAAACTCAAAAACTGTCGGACGAAATTGCAGAATTACGGGCATCCATAAAGAAAATCCATACAATGCTGAATTTTGCTGGTACTTTTGAATTAATTAGGGAACCACCGTCTTCAAACAACTCATCAACACTGACCATCACAGAAGATGAAACTAGTAAGTATAATACCTCCATTTCTTTTAATCTATCTGCTCTGACTGGGTACTTTCTGAAGGTTCCTGGTAGAGAGCTCTCTGATTGAATAATATAGCTACCCCCCCCCNCCCCCCCCCCCCATTCAATAAGAGAGCTCTGTACAGTTTATGCAATGAAGAGAACACTATATTTGAATTATAGAGCCCCCCCCTTTCCCCCCACACACACACACACACACACCAATTCAATTAGAGAACTCGCTATAAAACTTAGTCGGAAATCTCTCAAAATCCTTGAGTTTACACATGATGTTTAAATTGCATTACATAGAGTAATACAAAATGTATCTATTAATGCCATATAGACTTCTTTATATCATAACGGACAATCTGATATAATAAAAAATAAATAATTACTTGGATGAAATATTTGCCAAAGATTTTTAGAAATTATGCTTCTCCTTTATTGTTTTTGTTTTGCTTACAGGTAACGACGTTCAAGCAGACGACAATTTAACCAAAGACACTACAAGTACTCCTGCTACTATTTCTACAGGTACATAGTATTAAAGTACATATTTCTTCTACCTCGGGTACAGGTACAAATGACAGGTAAATATTCCAACTCAGATACTGATGTACAAGTATCATATCTTAATAGATAAAAAGAAAGTTTATACAGTGATGGTCAACAATTGAAATTCCACCAATATCCAAAAATAACCCCCAAAAACAAATACTGACTCTACACATATAGGGTACCACGACATATGACGTTGGAAATCCAGGTCCTGGCTTGGGACAGGCACACACATGTGGTGGGGTTAAATTGGTTAATGTCTAGGTATACTGCACGTGTATGTGTTATGCTGACATAAAGAAGATCATAATTTATATTGTAATACAGTTTTCAAATATGAAAATATTTAATATGTAAAATCTTCAAGGATTCCCTTTAAACACGACGGGTGTCTTATAAGAAGCAGGAACGGTTTTCCCTTCGTGAGCACCTGTGTTCATCCCCGGTTTTTTGTGTGGTCCATGTTGCTAATCTTGTTAGTTTTCTGTGTTGTGTTGTGCTTTGTTACTTTTTTCCCATTGTCTCCCCCCTGTGTCTTGTATGCCCAATGTTGACAATGTATCTAAATTGTCAGTTCTTGATTGCACCTTCGGTTTTCTCTAACGGTTTTTTCGGAAGCCGTGATTTGAAGTACTTATTGACGAAGTCGATAACTGATAAAAACAGTGTGAATAAGCAAAGTATTTAAGTGCTCATATATGAAAGAGTGTATTGTTGTTTTTTTTTTTTAAATTTATTATCTAGGTCCTTTGCAAACATTAGACGTATCTTTGGAGGTTAACCAGAAACTGTCTGTACCATGTTACCTTAGTAGTACATCTGATAATAAAACGGTAAATAAAGTGATGAACATCAAGTTTAAATATAAAATTTAAATCATAAAATATCATACAAATTAGAATTATGACTGTATGACATTTTACATATTTCCTACCTTTATTTGATCAGAAAGGTCGACTCCACGGGGACACAATTGCCATAGCGTCATTTGTCATTAGGAAACAACCATTTGATTCAGTTTTAAGAGGGTAATTTGAAAGAAAACAAATATCAAGGTACATCGATGAACTTTGTTAAAATGACAATATACAATTTTGAGAGCTAAAAATGGGGGGGTGCAAAATCTGTTACAAGCAAAAATAAGCAGAATCTTAACCGCCTTCAGTGCTAGAGATTCCCATTCCGTATATCTAATGATTAATCCCTAAAGCAAATAAAAATTTCTGACAGAAAACGAAAGATTTAAAGGATAATACATATTTGAGGGGGGGATCTGGAATTTTACGTCCCCCAAAATAACCACCTCAGTGGTGTAATGGTTAACATCCTCACTTCCAGTGTGGTTATTTGTTTGAACCACATTGAAAATTGGCCTTTGCTGCTTCTCAGCTAAGTACACATCATCAATGAGTATGAGCAAAGAGACTGATTAATTTGCTCGGAATCAGGATAATGTAACCTATAGCGGCACTACAAGTCTAATTGTTTCATTGAGTAAGTACTATAATAATCCATCTCAACGTGTTGGTCTAGTACAAAACAAACATCATCTCATCAAGAAGTTACTTGTTTTTTCCATTGTATAGCTAAACATTGCTTCCTTGTAATGACCAATACGGCGTGGGTTCGCGCCCGGCTTTGTAAATTACTAAAAAGGGTGCACTGGACTTGCAGCAGCAAGTGATAGTTTACCAGTTGTTTGTTCATGGTCGGTGGTTCTCATCGGGTACTCCGGCTTCCTCCACCACTAAAATTGGTCGCCATGATATAGCTGAAATATTGTTGAAAGTGGCGTTAAATACCAAAAATCAAAATCAAATCAATCCTTGTCATGGCATTAAACGACAACAACTAAATCACTCAATTCTATTCAAAGTAGGGGCCGTCGTGTTCGTGATCGTATGGTAGTTTTATTTACAACTACCTATGCAATATGTGCCTACCACCACTAATGATATGAGTTCGATTCCCGCTTAGGCGATGTGTACTCGATACAACATTATGTGATAATTTAAATTTGTCAGCACTTGACTTGTGACAGGTCAGTGGTTTTCTCCTGGAACTCCTGTTTCCACCACCAATAAAACAGACCGCCACGATATAACTGAAACATTGTTGAAAGTGGCGTTAAACACAATACCTCCAATTGAAAGTAACTTGTATATTTCTCTCTAGACTACAGACAATTCCTTTCCGAACTGGAATCATAATGGACGTGTGATCGACCCTAAAAAAGAAAAACGTTACAGAGTTAGTTATTCCAATGACAAAAGTGTGTTTACTTTAACGATAAAAAAGCTGAAATACAAAGACACAGGGATCCTACAGTGTAAGAGGGATCCTGCTACAGTACTGCTACATGTAAATCTGAAAGTGAAAGGTTTGTACTGTAACGATATTGTGTTATTAACCATTATGATATCATAATCGATTTAAATACCCTCTGCTAGTGGAGATCTCTTTAAGTTCAGTTGGTAGAGCTATTGCCATCGGTGCCAAAGGTAGTGCAGTACATTGTTCGATCCTAGCTCGAGACGTTACAATGGTGGCAGCGGTGGTGCCACGAATCAGAAGCATTTCTTTAGTTCTTTTTAATTTCGTTACATAATCTACCCTGCCGTTAAACCCTCACCCCAAGATTTAGCAATTTTTAACACATGAATGACTGTCCTGATGAAGGGCCCAACCGTAGGTTGATAACCTGGTCATTTGGGTATTATAATAGATTAATACCCCCTTTGCTAGTTGATATAAAGGACTTCTTGGTCGTGATCGCATAGTAGTTGGATTTATTTACAACTACATATGCAATCAGTGCCTATCACAACTAACGTTGCGTGTTCGAATCTCGATCAGGGCAAGGTGTACAACATTATGTGATAAAGTTTGTCTGTGACTTGCGAGTGAAATAATGTTGAAAGTGGCATTAAACACCATCAAGCAAGCAAGGAGAAAGCCAGTCAATATAATCAGATCTAGTCTAGCTTATTTGGTAGAGCAGTTGTCTTCGGTGCAGTAGGTATGAGATTGGTTCCTATCGGCGCGGAACGTTGCAGTACCTTCGCGAAGAAAAATATTAAGAGACCAACAGTTTTTGAATATCAAACTTTGACATACAGATAAAAGAAAACTAAAACATGCGGATGAATGATGGTAAGTGTGCTCGCTTCCGGAAGATAGTAGGATCCAACAAAAGACTGCATGCATGATTGGGCTGAAATATTGTTGAAAGTAGTGCTATGCATATCATAATTTTATTTCAGAGCCATGTAACCAGTTCCTTTGCAGTGGCAAGTGTATAGAGATGGCACGTATCTGTGACAAAATAGAAGATTGTCCGTATGGTCAAGACGAGAGACAATGTGGTAAAATTCTATAAAAATGTCATGTCCCCTGTTTGTGTTCCCAATTTCTTGGATTGTATGGTTTAAAACTCCATTACCAATCAAGTGTGACTTAAAAGGTACTGTCACATGCAAATCAGTGCGTGACATTCTACAAACTTAATGAACCTGTCATGAAAAGCAAAAAAAAAATAATAATAAGCAGTTATAGTCTACATTTCTACCAAAATCAATATCTACAAAATGATCAACCATCTCTCACTTCACATAATTGAATGCAAAATATACCACAAGATATGAAATTGGTAATCCAGGTCCTGGCTTGGGATAAGCACAGATGTGGCCGGGTTAAACCGGTTGATGTGACTCCCCCCCCCCCAACCTCCTTCTGATAATGGTATCTCGCTAGACAATATATATGTAGGTGTATTTCCCCGACGAAAGAGGAGCTGTATCACTCAAACTATGGAAACCATGCAACATTTTTATACCATAGACTTACTATGGCAGTTTTCTTCCTTTTTCATGTTTTTATTCTTTTTATATGCATATGTGGTAAATTCAATCTACCTGTAAAATGCATGTTCTTGTTTTCAATGTTTGTTGTTAAATTGGTAAAAAAACCAAGCACAGTGTTTTACAAGAAAAAGAAGCAATTGGAATAATAGACTTCATAAAAGAAATCTGCAAAGAAAATCGATTTGTGATTTACAATGAAAACATACCTCCAACAACAACAATACATCATTGGTACAATATTATATATCATTAAAATTCTACAAAAATAGATCCGTCATGGTTGTTAATAAATTATACCTTTTATTAGACTTCATTAATATTTCAAAAGGTAATTTGCGTGACCATCTTTTCCTTTCAAAGGCCCATTAATAATGGCATATGATAAATAATATAGATGTTGTCTTGTGATGGCTTGTTTTGTTGTGTACGTTTGCTATGGTAACTTGCTTGACATACATGTACATGCATGATATTAACACCCACTCTATTTTGCAAATAGATTAAAATTACTGATAGGACATGCTAGAGACCATCTTGGGGAAAAAAAGTACACAACCCATTATTCCAATTTTTTGATAAATTCTACTGGAATAAAAGGATTTTCTTATTTTTGTTAAAAAAAGAAAGTAGGAGGCTATAATATAAAATTTATTCACGCTACGGTATAGCAGTAGTTGGCGCTAAACACCAATCAATCAAATCATTTTTGTAAGTTATTACACAAAACACACAGAAATAAAAAAAATATTAAAAAATATTTATAAATTCACTAGCAGGTTTTCCAGGTTAGCCATCTGTCTGTAATACAATGGTATTATATGAATTAAGTATGATAGATAACCATCAAATTATTGTCATGCCATACATTGATATATTATATCTAATATTCTATATTTCCATTATGTGTACCAATGTAGTTATGCAGTGGTTTCTAAAGAATAGAATTGTCTTGTCATTTCTTACTAAAACACACAACATCAGAAATCAATGGATCACGCGATAATCGCCTTGGCAGTATATGGAATATACAACAGTCTAATCGATAACAATTATCATTCAGTGTCACTCCCAAGAAAAACTGTAAGTAGAGTTTGAAGATACCAAAGGGTAAATGGCGGGTAATCAGAATCTGTAAATCGAAGTACAGACAACTAAATGGACAAAATAAAATGGACAAAAGGACAAACAACGATCTACAAAGCATTACACAAAAAACAAAGATCGAGTACCGGTAACACGAACCCCAATAAGAACCGGGGTGAACTCAGGTGTTCCGGAAGGGTATGCAGTTCCTGCTCCACTAGTGGCGCCCGTCGTGTTACTAGTTGTAAGCATACAGGAATACCCCTTATGTTCCTGACAATTCTTTTCTAGCTATTGTATTGACTGAATTGTATGTTAGAACAGAACAGAACAGAATTTTTATTGGTTTGAAATCCATATACAAAGAAGTGTTACCAAAACAACACATTAAATACAAAACAAAGTACATTTTTGTAACTATTAAATCTAATCAAACTACATATACATGTTTATGTTATGAAAAGAAACAGTGATGGTCAACAATTCCACCAATATAAGATAAATGAACAATCACCTCAACTCAGTGAACATAAAAAAACAACATTGGAAATCCAGGTCATGTGTATGAACGAGTATTGTACCTAGGAAACCGAAAGTGTTTCAGCTTTAATCAAAGAATCGAATACAATATTACAATACCCACACCTATGGTCTGAATGAATTTGTGGTACCCTCGGGATTAACTGTGTTTGTTTTTGCTCAGAAATACAAGTAGAAGAAGAATCATTTCACAACGGCATAGATTCAACTTCTTAACGAAAATTAGATGCATGTGCACAATATGACGAATCACTTAAGAAATTCTGACAGTTTCGTTGAATTTCATTCACTGATTTTATAGATATAAAGGGTTGTAGGTGGGAGGGACGAACGGAAATCCTGAATACTATATATATATTCACTAGTGGGGTAGAATTAAATGTCTAAATTACAAATGTGTGTGTTTTTCAGAATTACTTGCAGACATTACAGACGGTGACAGTATTGGAAATGGTACCGTAGTTGTTCTACTAAATAAAATGAAAGGCTGGATATGTGCTGATGGATGGGATCAATCTGCTAGCCAAGTCTTGTGTCGGTCTGTAGGGTATAGGTTCGTATCGTGTTAGTAAGAAAATAAGCTTATGGCTTGAGGTGCAGATTGTCACAGGAAAAGGAGTATATGATATATAGGGGTAGGGAAAATTTTGCCTTGCAACGGAGCAGCAGCAACCAATCCTTACAAACAGTTGTTCATAAGGTTTGGTTTAGTGTTTAACGCCACTTTCAACAATATTTCAGTTATATCGTGACGGTCAGTTTTATTGGTGGAGGAAACCGTAGTACCCAGAGAAAACCACTGACAAACTTTATCTCATAATGTTTTCATAAGAATTCTAATTGCTACAAATTGTCTCATATAGTCCAGCTGAGTTTCATTTCCCCACAAATCAATCTTAACCAGATTTATATATAATATCTAGTTTTCCCAAATGAGAAAATTGAAGATTGTATTTATACCAAGTAGTTCGAAATAATTAAATAATCAATTTTTTTCTCGTTTTTTTTTTAATTTGTTTTCTTCATTTTCTATACTTTGAAAATGGACAAAATAATGAGATTATAATTTGTCTTCTATTAAATGCATCGTATGACGAAGTATGTTTTGTAATCTTCGGATGAATTACAGTATTTGATTGATTAGATGATTAGCATGTAGTGTATACAATATAGTGGTCTTTGTTGCCGTGATCGCATGGTATTTATCATGTAGTGTATACAATATAGTGGTCTTTGTTGCCGTGATCGCATGGTATTTGACTTTTGCATCTACACTTGAATTAAATCATTCAGTGTTATATCGCTGCTTAAATTGAGAGTTTCCGCTGACGACGAAGTGAACCCGAAACAACTTTATGAGAAAATGTCTTAGTGCATAATACATTGCGATCGGTAGGTGGTTTTATCTTGGTAGTACTCCGGCTCCGCCCACCAACGAAACCAACAACCATAATATAACTGAAATGTTAAAAGTGGTGCTAAATACCTATAGCATGCATAAAGTATACGCTCACCAATCACAGGTCATGGAGAGGTGTGTTCGACTTCTATATTGAATGAGGGATTGTTGTTTAACGCAAAATGAACAATTGTTTAACCATATCATGGCGAGACCAAGTTACATTCGATCAGATGTTGATGTCCGATTTGTACTAGACAAACATGCTTAGTTGGAATTTTATACTGTTATCTCAAGGAAACAACAGTCCTCGGGTAGACATGTCGCTCCATTATGACACATTATCCGGATTCCGAGCCAACCAGTCTTTACTCTTTCTCCTTAATAATGGTGTGTGTCTAGAGGAGAAGCAAAACTTACACATTGTATAGTCGTTGGTTTGACCCGACAGCGGCTAGAAGCCAAAATCTACCACACTCGAGGTGAGCACGCTAACCATTCCACCACCCATGCAGTTCCCCCAGGTAATTATCGAGTCTATATTCAATATGTGAGAAGTTAATGTACAAACCGATAATTGTGAGGTATTTTCTATATTTACAGTTTTATTGTTTAAAATCTGCTAATTGCGGAAACTGAAAATGTAGTAACAAAGCCGTTCACTCAATCAAGGCTAATTTAAAGACCCATTACATTCGTGCAAATAAATGGGTTAAAAGTAAATAAAATTATCATAATAATCATTATAATTGTTCAAATGTGTAACATTACCACGATAATTTTTGCATGTACAATTAGGTAACTTAAAAGTAGCATTTCCCAGCAATTTCTTTTTTCAACTCCGATATATAAATTAGTCATGAACGATGAATCAACAGAAAATATCTTTAATAGAAAATGAGTTTTAACTCCACTTAAATAATTAATCAAATTATATGCATATGGATATCAAGATTATTGCATCAATAACTAAAAATCGTATCCGTGTAATGGTTAGCGTGCTTGCCTCGAGTGTGGTAGATCGTCACGTAGGTTCGATTCATTGTCGGGTCAAACATTGGTATTTGTTGATTTTCAGCTACGCACGCAACATTAAGGAGAAAAAAAGCAGACTGGTTGGCTCGGAATTAGGCTAATGTGTCCGAGTGGGGCGACATGTCTATCCGCGGATTGTTGTTTCAATGAGCTAGCACTATAAAAATCCAACTAATCGTGTTGGTCTAATACATAGCGGACCTTGTCATCATCTCATTGAAAATTACTTGTTCTCGCTATGATATAGCTAAAAAAAATTGCAGAGTTGGCGTTAAACAACAATCACTAACTCTCTCACTCATTAACTAAACAACACAAATATATAAACATAGTCAAACTTGTATTAAGAGGTCACCATTTGGAGAAATAAAAAGTGGCCTTACAAGACAGGTAACCTCTTAAGAGAGGTTCAATTCATAAGAAATGTTCTCTGACAGGACAAGAAAAAGGTAACCTTTTACTACAGGTGACTGCTTAATAGAGGTGACCACATGGACAGGTTTGACTATATATACATCATTTATATTTCCAGTTCAGGAAAAGTTGGCCAGGCTTCAAGTTTACCAGTTACGGAAAAGGGATTTGTAGTTTCGTATATAAACTGCACTGGAGAAGAAACGTCTTTAGCTAAATGTGACTTTAAAATTTCACAACTCGGTAGCTGTGATACAATAGCCAGTGCTGTTTGCAGTCTCTAATGACAAATAAACCATTATAATGCATCAGTTTTTTTGTTTTGTTGTGTATCCGGATTGTAACTGTAAACGTTCCTAAATTTAATGTTATTAGGAGGGAGGGGTATGTTTTCAGAGATTTAGGAATCCAACAGAGGATTGGAATTAGAAGAGGATTGGATATAATAGTATACCAATTTGATAAATTCATCAGTTGTACATGTATTGACACTGCTTGCGCATTATTGGTTGTCATTACTGTATATTTGGGTTGTTTTCCCCTCCAAAAAAAAAGAAAGAAAACCAATGACTTATAACTGCAAACAAAACCCTTTCAGTTATTCATATACAAACTCACAGACATATTTCAAAACTGCAGATCTATGTGTGGAAATTCTCTGGATTTGAAAAAAAAATGAATTTTTATTTTCAGAGTAAAATATAAAAATATTTATAGAGCTTATTACACACTTATTTTTTTCTTCAGGATCATGTATTGCTTTATTAAGGAGTTTAAGAGAAATCAAAAGATTGATTGATTTTTTTGGTGTCATGGTAATGCCACTTTCAGCAATATTTCAGCTAGATTCTATATCATGGCGACCAGTTTTAGTGGTGGAAGAAGCCGGAGTACTCGGAGAGAACCATCGACCATGATCAAGCAACTGGTAAACTTTATCACTAGCGGCTGCGAGTCGAGTGCATAATGTTTTTGTAATTTACAAAGCCGGGCGTGAACCCACGCGGCTTGTATGAGTTGTTAGGTAATCCAACTACCCAACTCATTGAGCCACCCGGACATTGAAATCAACAGAAAATACTGGCGAGAAAAAAGTGTGTTGAACCCAAAATTAATGCTCTATTCAGTGATATTCAATAATTCAGTAGTGTACCATATTACAAACAATGCATGTTTATTATACTTCATCAAATAGTTATACTGCATTATTTTGTTCATCTACCATTCGTTACAACTCGGTAGTTTCCGTTCCTCGATCTCCGTAGAAGGAGGGAAGCGAATTCACCCGAAATTTGCCGATTGGTTCGTCCACCGGAAACAAGGGTCACGTGTCCACACAGTGTAAATCAATGTCACAAAGTGTCAAGCTCCTACTGTTGCCTTTTGTCTCGGGGGAACATGTATTTTTTTATGGATTTCATTTTCAACACCAGAAGATATGGACATTTAATTTCAAGATATTGCTCTCTAAACCATATATAATTATTCAGTGTATCATGATCACATAAATTATTAATTGAACACACAATCTAATTAAGATTAGGTATTTACATGAATGTTGTATCTTTTTGTGATATTCTTTCTTTGCGGAGGTTTGGTTTATGGTGTTTAACGCCACTTTCAACAATATTTCAGTTATATCATGTAGTTGTCAGTTTTATTGGTGGAGGAAACCGGAGTACCCATTGAAAACCACATACCTGCCGCACGTCACTGACAAACTTTATCACATAATGTTGAGATTGATTCGAACTCACAACGTTAGTGATGATAGGCACTGATTGTACAAGTAGTTGTAAATTCAACTACCATTCGATCACGACCACGACGGCCCCAGGGAATGTAGAGTATATCGCCAAAGAAAACAAATAATAATTTAAACAAAAGATACAACAAACATCTGCACGCTGAATTAGACACATGTAATTAAACACAAATAATAATAAACAAACTCTGATTTTATAAAGGCACAAAAAGGCAATTTAAATAATTTTGATTATAAATATGTACAGACATCAAACTCCTGTCATGTATTCCACTCCAGTATTAAAATTATGTACAAAGCCACACAGGGGCGGATTCCGGGGGGGGGGGGCCCCCTAAAATTGGAAAAAATATGATATTTTTTTGCGTAAAATCGTGATTTTTTACACGAAATACCCCAACAATTTTCGCGCATAGCTCCGCTCGGCGCGATTATCTTAAGTACGCCCCCCATAACTTGAAATCCTGGATCCGCCCCTGCCACAGACAGAGCATTCCAGGATCTCCATTTCTAGACTATTGTATAATTGATTATTGATTGATTTATTGTTGTTTATTGGCCAGTGAATAGAATTTCAGTTATACTCATGACAAGAATAAATTTACATGCAAAATATCATGTTGAGAAAAAAATGCGGGAATGGGATAGGCCTATGTGAGGAAGTTTTAATTACAATGTATCACAGGCCATCAACGACGACCAAATTAACGTGGCATTCTCCACACACCAGTAATCATTTACGACCACGTGGATATGTGATTCGCCCTATACAACTAGAGGATGATCTGGGGGGGGGGGGGGTCAAGGCCAAGTTCCAGCCCATATTTCTATACCACAGGATTACGAGCCTCAAAGATCTGATCGATTGCAAGTAACCTACAATGGAGTTCGACTTTGCAAAAGCACAAGGGGAGAAAGCAAGATTCAATCACATTCTAATGGCATTAATTGACGTTTGAAGCTCGCAGATAATTTCTTAAGAAACCTATGCACTTTGTCAGTCCCTTTGAGTTCGAGCCATCGGAGTTCTACTGTATGTGTGGCTAGCTTGGTCTTTGTACAGCACTACTCGTTTAACCCAATGTTGCCAGTGTCTCTGGATTTTCATTCTTGATTGCCACTTTTTGCCGGTTTTCTCTGACGTCTATTTAAATCGAACGTCTCGGGGACTTTTCACAATTATTTCGTTATAACCGATATTCCTTATATTTGATTGGATTTTGATAAATATATTTGGTACTTAACGCATTCGAAAATAAATTCGTTTTATATGACAATTCGCAATAATCGAGTTTGATTATTATATATATATATTGATGTTGAACATTAAAAAAAATCTTCATTAAAACGTTATGCACTAGGCATCACAAATTCCCTTGTGAAGAACTTCTTTTGCATAACAATTTTCAAACCAGCAAAGTTAGCACGTGGTGGAATGGTGGTGGTTTTATTTTGTTCAATCTGTTTGCTAGAGAGATCCACTGAAATAATGTTTTGATGAATTGAATTTCCACTTTCTCCACCGAGGATCAAGATGTTACCATTATGATGGATTGCACAAAATCGTCTGCGTTGAAAATTTGGTATGTTCGCCACAACCCGACAGCTTCCATCTTCCGATACACAAATTACGTTTCCATCTGTGCAGACGACATGCATATTTTTACCAGAAACTATCGCACGTGACAATTTGGACGGTGATGGTAGATTTGCGACAACACAGCTAGACTGTAACCTTGTATCGAAATATTGAATCGCTTTTGTTTCCTTGTCATCTGACATGATGCCGCCAAAAACAAAGATCTTTTCTCTTGATACTGTAGAAGACATCGAACGGACAGCTATCGGTAAATGTCCCGCCTTTTTCCAAGCTCTTGGGTTAATGTCGTATTCCTCAACAATTGAAAGAGTTTTGGACGATTCGTCTTTAATATTATCGTCGTACCCACCAAGGACGAAAATTGAACCACCAAGTGCAACCATCGCATGTCGACGCCTTCCTTGAACCGGAGACGTGCATCGATACCACTCATTGTTTTCTGATCGATATCGTAGCAGACAGTCCAATTTTTGAGATCCACCGGATACGAAAATATCGTTCCCGTAAACACACGATGCAAATTCGCGACCCAACGGGAAAATCAATGGAGTAAGAAAGAACCACTTTTGCAGAGAGTAACTATAAGCAAAAACATCAACAACTTTTTCGGATTGATTATTATAGCCGCCAAGAACAATTAATACTTCTTCCATAGTAAGATGGTTCCGAAAGGCAATTCGCGCCGAATTGAATTCCGAACGTCTAGCGGGTAACATGTGATATGTTATTGCCTCCTTCACGATTTCCCTACACCTTGAACTTTCTCTTACAAGTTCCATAGGTTCAACTTCATGCAGAAGGTACTCTGACCCCAGAAGCGGCAATCGTAGATACTCGAACAACTGAATTGTGTGCTCTTTTCTGTTGGGAAGATCAGATTCGTACCACCTAAAAACAGCATCGCAGACGACCTCTTCATTAGTCACGTTCAAGTTGTCGTCTGTTATAATCTTCACGAGATCTTCTTTATCGAGGTACGTAAAATCTTCAGATCTGCAAATATCTGTAAAGTTCATTAAAATCAAACTCCATGACTTTTTACAAAGAGACGGACAGTCGTATGATTTTGCAAGTTTCCATGCCCCCAAACTATTCTCTGATGTCAGGTTACTCAATAAAAACTGTTCACATTTTTCGTGCAATTGCCTCATCTGAAAGATTGCGGCCGCTCTGAGCAGGTCCTCACAGTTATCAAATGTCACTACTTTCCTTCCGGAATAAATAAAGTCTAAGATATTTTCAAATATAGTAACGCTGCAATCCTGGATATTTACCGTTCCGTTTTGACTTTCAAGCATTCCAGACGAAAACATGGCGTCAAAATATGGCGAAACGGCGGCGAGGACGACTCTGTGACATTTAAAGGTTCTTTCACCAATTACCAATTGAGTGTCCGTATGTCTGTCGTGTTTATACATATCTTCTAGTGAATTATATAATTCTTTTGAAACTTCCGCACGCCAACAGGATGTGTCAGTCATTTTCTGTCTGCTTTTGAATTTCTGGAAAAGACAAATAACACCACAATTGGTTAAATTAAATTAAAAAATATATATATAAAATACAATCAGATCTGGTTATCTCGATCTCGGATTACTCGTTTCCATGGATACCAAAGTTAAACAATTGTTCTGTTCGTAGTAATTGTCAACTTCATTCATCCTGGATAACACGAATACTCTGATAGTTTGGCTTGGGCTTAGCCAATATATAAGAATATCGTTCCTTACTGTCACACCAACCTGTCTGTCAACGTCTCAACTTTTACTTTTTCGTGATGGACCGCCGTGGTCGTGATCGTATGGTTGTTGGATTTACAACTACCTGTGCAATCAGTGTCTACCACCACTAAAGTTGTGAGTTAGAATATCGCTCTTGGCCAGGTGTACTCGATGCAACTTTTGTCATGGCACTCCGATTTTCTCCATCAATAAAACTGACCACCACGATATAAGTGAAATATTGTTGAAAGTGGCGTTAAACACCATAGCCATAACATTACTTTTTCCTGTTAAGCTAAAATTAAAACATTTAACCGTATATGTGGTGTAATGGTTAGCGTGCTCGCCTCAAGTGTGGGTCAAACTAAAGACTATAAATTTGTATTTGTTGCTTCTCTGCTAGACACTCAGCATTAAAGAGAAAGAGCAAATACTGGTCGGCACGGAAACAGGATAATGTATCCGAGTGGGGTGACATGTCTACCTGCGAACTGTTGTTTCAGTGAGCTAGCACTATAAAAATCCAACACAGGGTGTTGGTCTGTACAAAGCTGAAAAATTGCTGAGTTGGCGTTAAACAACAATCACTCACTCAAACAACATTTATCTATAGTTATTTGTGAAATTGGCAGAGGTTGGTGTGAGAGTAAGAAACGAGAACACAACTTTGCCACACAGCTAGATTGGCATGTTATTATTATTTTAACCTGTGCCTTATTTCGGCACTTTCAACAGGAAGTTTCACGATGTTGCTATGTCGTGTAAGCCTCGTCTGCAGATTGGCCAGAGAGATTCTTAAAATAATATATAAGAAAAACCTTCTCAGCCCACGTGCCCTTCTGTCTTATTATGTCTTGATATTCTCTTACATCTTGATGCACAAAAGAGGAATATCTTATTTATGCTCCAATAAATCGCAGATACGAGACGAGATTGTTTAATACATTTTATATGTATAGGCATGTATACGCATTCAGCATATTTACAACTTTGCCACCCAAAGATTGGCATGTTATCATTATATTAAACCTGTGCCTATATATATATATCTCTTCTTACACCAGCACAAAAAAAACAAAACTTTATGAATTAGGCAATCCATATGAAACAAAATAAAATACAGAGAAAATGCACAGGAATTCGAACACTTGACCCTACCCCTCCCCCGTTTTGTGCAATACTAGTACTCACTTTTTCAGAATTATATCAAGCCCCCTAAATTATCTTTTTATTTAAAAAATACTTAACTTTAAAATGTTACTATAGGATTAAACGGTTCTTTTCAGGAGTTCATGCATGTGTAAACGGTGCCGATGCAATCACAAAATGAATAAATGTCCGAAGGACGTTTATGTAAAGTTTGTGAGTGTATCGGCATCGCTTACACATGCATGAACTCCTGAAAAGAAGCCTTTAATACTTATAATTCTTCCACGTGAATATTTTCCCTATTTTGATTATTAAACTAATTTGCAGGCTTGTTTTCAATCGGCGGCCGCCATATTGTTTATACTTGTTATACAAAAAAGTTCATCGAGTTATGAACGGATCAAAAACGAAAAAGTTCATCGAGTTATGAACGAATCAAAAACAAACATGTGACAGTGCTCTTTTTCGATCAAAAGGCACGAAAATGATATACATTAATTCTACAAGAATTATTGCTCAATAATTTTCCCATCTTCGGCTATTTGGAAATATGTGTCCACACGTACCATGAACAAAAAAATAGATTGATGCCGTTCAGGAAAAGGGTGGGTATCGTACAAAATAGGGGGAAGAGTATGTACAGTGTTCCAGCGCCTGTTAGAAGATATAAGAGAAACAAAAAATGCATTCTTGTAAGATGATGCTCGATTTTTAGTTTTGTGGGTATGTTTTGTAGATCCGATGATTGCTTGTCATTTTGGCCATTGTGTTGTGTGTCCTTCGATTTACGGCTTCTGATTACCCCTTTGGTATCTTCAGACTTTTCTTAATTTTTTATGAAACGGAGACAATTTATATTAACTTTATTGCATTGTACATGTATATACATTTTTGTATAACAATATCTATAGATTTAATTCATAGTTGATGTGTCGTGTATAATTGTATCTTGCCTGTGATTGTATTTTATTGTTTGTGATGTTTGTCACACTATATTGAAAATTTACAACGAAAAAAAAAATGTGAAAAAAATATATATTATACATATTTTTTCCGCTGAGACTGGCTGTACATGTACATGTGTTCAGCCGAAACGTCCGGAACAAAATGTAAAGTTTTTAAATTTTAAATATAAATAATTTACATACTTACACGAATGAATGAAGTAACTCGATCCATTTTTTTTAAAATAAATACAAAAAATAAGACACCTTATGAAATCAGTTTCTCTTTGACATAAACTTATTTATCCATATTTCATCAATATAAAGACACTTTTATGAAATCAATTTCTCGTTGACGGAAACATATTCATTTATCTATGCTTCACTTATATAAAGCAGTCTGTTAAACGGTTAATATCTATGCAACTGACATGGATGTATATGTGTGAAACTGAGAAGTGAAATCGATTGAAATGATGAATGATTTATTTAGTACCTATGCTATCAGTCCAGTGAGAAATTGCTTTAATGGGAAGGGTGAAATTGAAGATAAAGTACAATTTCTGTGTTTGAATTTTTTTTTTTTTTTTTATCATACTGACATTTTCGTTGCAGTATCCATTTGAAATATTACCGTATTTTATTTTTAAATAATTCTTATTTTTTTCTTTCTATATTGTGTTTACTTGGCCTATACAGGTGTGCTAATGCAGATAGCAATTATTATTCTCTTCATTAAACACGCAAGGATATTTATTACAAACATAATTATGGCCATTGAATTGAGAAAGCACAGAGACAAAATATCAATTCATTTAGTTAATCGATCTCTGCACATTAATAGACAATACAATTCATAATTTTCATTTTTTAATTCGGTTTCGCGTTTTAGTTTATCACATACTAATTTTGTTAATGTGAATTTCAAGGAGAACTCGGCAAACCACATATAGTAATTATTCATCACGGAGAATGGCGTGAATCAACAGAGAATTCAACATGGCGAAAAGTGATTTTACGTTCATCTGAAAATCAGGGTCCTAGAAAAGGGAGGTGGGGTGTAAATCTATTGCTTTGCCTCTCCCAAATTTTTTTGGGCAAACATTTAAGAAAAAGCCAAATTTATAGCATGGAAGCAAAAATAAATACAAGTGTCCAGTTAACAAAGGGTATGTGTATGCTTTGAAACCAAAGAGTCATTTATTTTTTGCTTCACAGGTTTGGAAGACTTGTCTCCCTTCCTCCTACTTTCCGGTACACCAACAAAATTTGCCCCCTACTGCCCGTTTCACTCCTAAAACTTGCCTCCACTTCCCGGTCCAGTCCTACGCCGCTGAAAATGCATGCCCTGGTTGTATCTCCAGTGATAAACTTATTGAAATATTGATGGCATTGATGTTCAACACCAAGAGAATCATGGTATGACGAGTCGTTAAACGGTAGATTTTACATCATGTAATAAACACCCATAAGATCTTGACGAGTCGTTAAACGGTAGATTTTACATCATGTAATAAACACCCATAAGATCTTGACGAGTCGTTAAACGGTAGATTTTACATCATGTAATAAACACCCATAAGA